>VRLP01003791.1:20000-52500 GCA_009660295.1 Lophius piscatorius | reverse complement strand
ATTATGATTGTATGACTGTTCTGCGTTCTCTCTCTCGGGCCATACGGCACCTTCTTCCCACCATCGCTATCATCATCATCATCATCATCATCATCTCTTTCTCCGGTATCCAACTGGCTGTCCCAGCTGTGGGACTTTAAACCCGGATTAATACGCCACATTTAGATCTTCGAGGCTGCATGTGAGGTCCAGAGAGAACTTCAGAGACGCTGTCAGCCAGAAACCCTCCACCTCCAGTTCCTCACAGCGACACAACTTCTGTTTGTCGCCGTTTGTGAGCTTTTTGCTGACTGTGCAGAATCACTTTTGTTGAATAAGATAAGATAAAAAAGCAAATTTTTTATCATTTCAGCTGCAAATTTGGGGGACAAATATGAAATCCTGTCCCATGCAGGCGCGCTCAAGTAATGTCGAAGCCCAATATTTAAGTTTTTATGTATTTTAATTACATGTAAAAAAAAAAAAATCTTCTTTTTTTTAAATTTATTTAAACAAAGCAGTAAAACTTTATTGGATACATGTTTTGTCTTTAAAACTATTTAATTTAATTTAATTAATTTAATTAAAATTAAATTGATTTCTTAAATAAATAAGTAAAAATAATCTGTTTTTAAGACACGCCCCCTTCAAAATAATTTCCTGAATATTGTTTGTAAATCATTCAATTTTGAACTTTAACTAAATGAATCCTGTTTGTTCCACAGCGAGACGTAATTTAACCTTGATGATATTCTTGAACTGATTTGCTTCCCTTGTTTTTATAATTAACAGATTTATGCGGATTATTTAAATAAAATCAAATAGATGTGAAAGTTGTTTAACTTCTACTATTTTAAGTTAAGTTAAGTTAATAACTACTAACAAATAAACCTTTAAATTCATTTCATTCAAATATTTAATAAGATTGATGTATTTTAATTACATGGCAAATGTCCATTCATTTGGATTACATCATGTATTATTATTATTATTATTATTATTATCATTTTAACATAAACTAATAAACTTAATGTGGTTCGTTTTTTTCATTAAATCATGAATTAACTGATATTTATAATAAAATAACTGATTTCATTATATTGTTTTCAACAAACGGATTTTTGTGCTGATTCTATGAAATTCGAATACTTACATTTTAAAAACATGATCATTTAAATAAAATCAAATAAATGTGAAAGTACTTTACTATAATTACAAACGCTTGACAATTAATAACTACTAACAAATTTCCGTTTATTTCATTCAAAAAGTTAGTAAGATTAATGTATTTGAATTAGATCATGAATTTTAACATAAACAAACTAATGAATAATCACGTGATGCATTTTTGTCCTTAAATTATGATTGAGATAAGTAAAAAATGATATTTATGTAATAGTTCTGTTTTAAATACATTTCCCGTTCCGAAAAAAATGTAATTCCTGAGAAATTCTACAAAAGTTTGACAACATTCGTTTGAAAAACATACTTATTTAAATTAAATCATATTAAATTGATGCACATAGTTAAACTTTAACGATACTTTTTTTCTTTTTTTAAACGTGGTGTTTTCGCAGATGGACATCTCTGCTGCTCCGTGATCCAGGTCTGACATGAACGATCGCAGGGATTCTTGCTCGGTGGGAACGACCCGGTTGCTCGGCTGCATGTTTGCTGTCGTCACTGCAGGTAAGCAGGTGATCAGGTGATCAGGTGATCAGGGGATCAGAGAGGATTGTCCTCTTTCGTGCCATCAGCAAGAAACCCAGAAGATCTCCCCTCTCTCTCTCTCTCTCTCTCTCTCTCTCTCTCTCTCCCTCTCTCTCTTTTTCCCTCACTCCCTCACTTGTTCCAGCATTGCAAGTATGTCGCCAAAAACACCTGAACTTTTGCTCTAAATGTGTTTTAAACAACAAAAAACACACAATAGGAGAACGAGGGCTGGTGGAGAACCGGTCTCCATTCTCTCAGTGATCTGCTGATTCCTGCTCCCTCAGGGAGCAGCTAACTATTATTAGCGGCTCTAAGGGGATTGGAGGGCATTAGTCCGGGGGGATTATTTAGCAGCTCCCGACACATGAGGGCAGGGCGGTTGGACATGAAGTGTTGTACAGACAGAACCAGAAAAGCTGTTCTTGGGTTGAGGTGAGACAGCCTGAGGAACAGCTGATCCCCAGAAGAAGGGCAACAAAGTCAAATAAAGCTCCTGAAACGACTCTGACAGAGGCAGAGGTTTATATATATGTATATATATATACACATATATATGTATGTATATATATATGTATATATGTATATGTATGTATATATATATGTATATATGTATATGTATGTATATGTATGCGCTGAAAGAAGAATCACATTTCAGATAAAATGCTCGGGGAAAATGATTCTTTTTTTTGGGTTTACTCTACCTTTGACCTGTCTGCAGATAATTCAGATAATTAAATTAGCTGTTTATTTTTATACAGACTTACATTGTCAGAAATAGGGGCACTGAAAAAGTCCATTTCTGTCCTCCAAGGTACAATATACATTTATGTACACTTATTTTTATTTTTGGGGGTCTAAAAGGGTACAAGTATGATCCCAGGCAGTAAAAGGTACGTGTGTATGAGTACCGTTTATTCAAAATGTTAAGAAACAATGTCAGAGACCGAATATAATAATATAATAATACAATAATAATAATAATTTGAAGTTTTGACTGTTTTCTTTGTTATTTATGGTCAATTCTACCATTGAGTCACGCTGAAATAAAAGACAGATAAAGATTTATGACTGATTCACTGATAAATATATCAAATATACTGTATAATGGACCTATTTTTATTTCTCCCTTCTATTATTATTATTCTGGCAAAAATCCTGTCTCCCCTTTTTATATAAAATAAAAACGAGAGACAGTGTTCCTCTAATTTCTTTGTATAATTTTAAGTACCACTTTACAATAAGACTCCGTTTATTAAAGATTTATAAAAAAAACCTTGTAAATAGTTTATTTATTTAGTTGTGAACACTTTACGAATCATCTATAAGCTGCTATAAGTCATTCGATAGAAAGTGTACCAGAGACCAGATGCTTGCCAAATAGTGAGCCCATTCATCAGTGCTGCTAACTTGATATTGCCAAATAGTGAGCCGCACTGATAAATTAAGAGCTATGTTATAAACTGTTAATAAACGATAACCAATGACTTATAAAGTTTTCACCGCCTAGTTTTTAACCTTTAAATCCTCTATAAAGAGCAGTCTTACTGCAAAGTGGTACCACGGTTTCTAATGGCCCTAATCACCACATCAAAACTATGTCAGGTTTTTGTTTTTAACACAAACGTTGACTTTGTCGGCCTGTAAGAAAATAAAAAAAAAACAAAAAAACACGTATTTGTATGCCTCCAGAAAAATCAGAAGGCGTCCGATGGCGGCTGATGGTGACGTAGGTCAGTCTAGGCTACAGACTAGCTGCTCTAAGAACAACCTATGGGGGAGTGTTTGTTTGTCACCTGGGCGCCGTATGAGACAACAGCATCAGGTGGTAACCCATCTGACTCCAGCTGCACACAGACAGAGCAGAGACACAAACATGTCAAACAGGAAACAAGTTCTCGCATAAATGTGTGTGCGTTCTTCTTCTGCGCTTTTCCACAGCGTCTCAAAACGACGCCTTCCCATCATCTGCCCCCAGCTCACACGAGGTGAGCGGCGTGTGAGTCGCACTATGCAACAGGGTTTCCAAGAAAACGATCGAGTAGGACGACAGCAAGGCTGTGTCCCCAAAAAGACCCCAGTCCCCTGCGTTGTTATTCGAGGAGCCCTAATTGAACTCCTCGAATTGTCCGTGAAGTTATGTCACCGGTATTTTTCGAACTAAACATAAGTAAATACGCCCCCTAGTGAGTAAAATATGAACTTTTAGAGTAAAATATGATAGATACACCAAATTGTTTAACTAAATTGGAATTTAATTAATTATGGCTTGACTATGTTTGGAGTTAAGCTCCCCCTAGTGTCAGCAGTAAAGAATTGACTTTTCCCAAAAATCAATTCAGTTCTTCCTCACACTAAGGCCTATGTTGGTGTATAATTTTGAAAATGATCCATGAAATAGTTTTTGAGTTATGTCCGATAAACAGTGTTTTATCGTAAAAAGCTCCCCCTAGTGAGTAAAATATGAACTACTAGGGTAACATATGATATTACAAGATAGATCCTCTAGTCGATTCAAATGCATCAAATTTGGACGTGAAGCTCCCCCTAGTGTCGGAAATATTCAACCGACTGCTCTCAAAATCTATCCAGTACTTCCTCACACCGAGGTCTATGTGGGTATGAAGTTTGAAAATGAGCCGTGAAATAGTTTTTGAGTTATCGCGTTGACACGAAGGATCGGCGGAGGATTCGGTAAAAACATCAGAATAATATTTATTCTCTATTGTCTCAAACTATCATGTTCACATTATTCTCATCCACGTCATTCCAGAACTCATTCCAAACCACCAAGCTCATATATATTAAAGGGATACACCAATCAGCCATAAGATTATAACCAATGACGGGTGAGGTTCGCATGGCACTGATGACCTCTGTCTGTGGGCGGGATCAATCGGGCAGGAAGTCAACATTCTGTCCTCAAAGCTGTCGCCATGGAAACAGGAAACTGTGGAAAGATTTTGACAAGGGCAATTGGTGATGACTGGAGGACTGGGTCGCGGGTTCTCCAGAACTGTTGGGCGTTCCTGGTCTGCAGTGGTTAGAACCCACCAATGGTGGTTTTTGGAAGAACAACGGTTGAACCAGCAACAGGATTATGGGCACCGAGGTTTCAACGGGGCGTGAAGGCTAGCCAATGTCGTCTGATCCCACAGAAGAGTTACTTTAGCGCACAGATCGCTGAAAAAGTTGATTGAAAGGTGTCGGAACACCCAAAACATCACAAACCCGTTGGTACGCAGGACTTACCGGAATCGTCTTTGCCGCCGCCGACCATTCTTGTTTATACGATAACTCAAAAACTATTTAATGGATCGTTGTAATTTATTTTTCCCACATAGACCTTAGTGTGAGGAAGCACTGGATTGATTTCAGGAAAGGTCGGATGCATATTACTGACACTAGGGGGAGCTTACCCTCCAAAAGTTTTTGACAATCATTTCTCAACCTTTGATCCGATTTGTGCTTTCTTGTTTATATTGCTTATTTACGCATATTTTAATCTAATAGTTCATATTTTACTCATTTTGGGAAACAGTTGGGTTTTTTTTTTTACTTAAAATACTGTGGAAATGACTTAACTTACCACCTTTAATTTGAATAGTTCAATCAGGGGGATTTATTGCGCAATGCAGGGGGATCGGGGACTTTTCAGCGCAGGTCTATTAGGTACGGATTTGCATTTTAAACATTTTTTTTTTGCTTTAGGGGAGAAAACAATTTAAAACACCTGACGTATATCTTAATGTAACAAACTCTCTGTAAACTCTAAACTCTAAAACGCAGTTTGAAAATGAAAACTGTGAAATGAGGAAGTACTGCATCGATATTTTGAATTATCTGAATCTCCCGCATGTGAAAACATTCAGCCGTCTTAATGAGGGTTAATCCTGATGGATTTCATGGACCGGCCTCTCCTGGTTCTGGTCCAGGCCAGAACAGGAGAGGCTCTGATTTAACACCCGACCTTCTTCCTGTATAACACCAACTCTAATTCCCAGAACGGAATCTCAAGATCACTAATCCTGATTGGATCTTTTCACAATTACTTTCCTCAGAAGAGTGTTCAGACTCCAGAAGCTCAGATTTCAGAAGCTCAGATTTCAGAAGCTCAGATTTCAGAAGCTCAGATTTCAGAAGCTCAGATTTCATCTAAGAGACACTGAGACGAGAAGCTCAGTGTCTCTTAGATGATCTTCCTCTGAATATTGTCCACTATCGTCTCAGGAGGTTTTGTCTGTGATCATAAATGTTCACGTCTGATTCTTCCACATTCTCAAGATTATGATATTTTTGAATTCTAATACATTTTCTCTGAATTATTTTTTTTTTTTACTTTTCCTGCTTTAGGAAAGTAAAACTTTTCACAAGGATGAATGGATGGATGGACAGATGGTTGGACAGATGGATGGATGAACGTATGAATGAATGAATGAACGTATGAATGAATGAATGAATGAATGAATGAACGAATGAATTAATGAGTGTATGAATGAATGAATGAATGAACGAATGAATTAATGAGTGTATGAATGAATGAATGGACGGACGCTTGAACGGGAGCAGGCTCACCTTTGGCGCCGTCTCCTGCTCGTTCACCTGGTTGCTGCCCAGTGAGCGCTTGATGAAGCCCTCCACTCTGGAGTTGAACTTCATGAAGGTCACGTAGCAGGTGTAGCACATGAGCAGACTGGCGCTCTCGCCCACCGTGATTTGATTATCCAGGAAGAAGTAGATGAGCATCAGCAGGCCGATGATGTAAAAGGAGACGTCCCTGAACAGAGGCCACCAGGTGAGGTTCAGCACCTCTTTGGAGAACAGGGCGCACATTCCGATCACAAACAGGATGTTGAAGACGGCCGAGCCCACGATGGTACCGATGCCCACGTTGCTGTGGGAGACGAAGACTCCGATGACGGAGGTGAAGAGCTCCGGCGCCGAGCCCCCCGCCGCCATGAAGGTGGCCCCTGCCACATCGTCGGAGATCTCCAGCTTCTCCGTGATGACGGTGAGCGCGGGGACAAAGAACTCGTCGCAGACGATGGCTAAGGCTATGAACATGTACAACATGCCAAACATGTGGAACACTACATAACCCTGGCGCCTCTCGTCCACCGTGAAGTAGTCTGTGGGGTAGTCCCCGTGGTTCATCGCTATGTCTGCCGACCGCATGGTCACCGCCGTGTCCTCCGCCGCCACTGACTGGTTCTGATACTGCAGGAGAGTCCTTTGGGGCGCCGCGGCCTCTGCCGAGCCCTCGACAGCCGGGTCCGGCTCCCGGGTCACTGAGGTGACCAGTGAGAAGGCACTCCATGAGCAGAATATACAGACGGCCACCAGACTCAGGGCGAAGCCCAGGATCCGTCTGGGTCGCAGCTTTCTTTTGACGCCGTGGTAGAGGTGCCTGTTGCAGCTGTTGTGCGGGTCCAGAAGAGGCGCTGAGCTGAAGGAAGCCTGAGTCCACCTGTGTTTTATGAACTCCATGCTGTTTGGCGCGGGTCGTCGGCTAGAGCGGAAGTTTCTTGGATCACCCCTGGATGCTGGGGCGGCGGCGGTGCTGGCGGCTCTAAAGGGGCGGCGGTTTATCCGTTCCTTTGCATGCTGCCCCCCGGTTTAATCGCAACGGAAGCCCTGCAGTCCGATTCCAGGATCCAGCCCATTGAACGGTTTCCTCATATTAGTCACTGCAAGACAGAACCGTTTCACCGCAAGTGAGTTCACATGTTTCACGTCCGCCAACGTGACCAATAACCACTTATAAATGTTAAACGTTAAAAAGTAACAGCTGTTTATTACAAACACTTTCTGTGATCCATCAAAATAAGAGCGCTTGAAACACACCGAGCAGCAAACAGAAACAAAAACATGTCTTTATGCCATAAACAGATAAAAAAAATAGGCCACAGAATCATATTCTGACAGATTTTGTTCGTAGATATGCGATCGTCGTCAGCAGGAATCATTGAGTGCACATACTGAAGGACGACAGGCAGCAGCTAAACTAAAGGTTTTCAAAGAACAGGCAATGCTGAATTTATCTTGTGCGCACAAGATTTAGCAAAAACTTTCTCGAGGGGCTTCAGGGGCTTGATGTCATGATCGCAATGACATCACTTTCCTTCATCCTCTTTCATCTTATTTCCTTTATTTTTCTATCGTCTTTCATCATTTTCAACTCTTTTAATCTCCGCCAAGGAGTTTCTGTTTTCACGCCTGTGCCGGTTTGTTTATGTGTTTGTTTGTTAGCAGGATTTCAGAAAAACAGCTTAACAGATTTGCACGAGGTTTTTCCCAGAGGTCATTTGGACACATCCTACAGATTGTATTTTGTCGATTTTAAGTTTTCAAAGCATTTAAAATGTAAAAGGAAAAAGAAAATTAGCCGTGATATCAAAATGTGGCCACTGGTTAATCCTTTGATTCCTTTGACTTTCCTTCGGGCTAGAGTTGGGGGCTCAGTGGGCTGAACAGAGACACTGAAGTGGAAAGTGCAGGAGACGTTCCAAATGTTTTTTTCCAATTTTTTTCCAAAACCTTGATATTGAGATTTTAAAAAACTTAAATGTTCCCTAGAATTTTCTTCTTCTTTCTTTTTTTTCAGGTTTAGTTTTGTCGTTGAGATTTTGCGAAGTGTAAAGTCTTTATTTGTGTCTTTTCTGACAGTTTCACTCACTTTACGATGAATAAGGCTCACTAAATTATATAACCATTACATGGATGACAAACAAAAAAACAGTTATATCTGCAAAAGCGTTTAGTGTTCATATATTTATCTAACCATATAAAATGCATTGAATCTGAGAAACTCTGAAGTAATTGAAGTATTTGAAGTATTTGAAGTATTTGATGTATTTGATGTATTTGATGCTGGGATAACCCGAGTGTACTGAACTGCTCATAGAAGTTTATCATGGCATTATTTATAGCAGTGGTTCTGTTCCTGTTCTGCCGGGTAGCTAGGACATTAGTCAAAGCTCATTAGGAAGCTATTTAATCCCTGAGGAGATATACTTAGATTAGCCCGCCGCTGTGACTGCACAAAGTCAAAAGTAAGATAGCAGCAAAATTATTAGTGCTTGTTGTAAATCAGTGTTTCAAAATAAGAATAATCACGTGAATTTGAAAAAACAACAACATATCGGATCTGAGGAATGTTATTCAACTACACCGGCACAAACTGCAAAAAAGAAAAAAGTTGAAAGTCCAGTTGGTTAAAAGATGCCCGGTCCCGGTCTGTAATCAAACACCGATTCATTCGACTGTTTGGATCAAACTGGGATCAAACCCTGAGCTGTGAGAGGAGCATCGTGGGTAAAGTTGGGTTCCATTATCCCCTGAGAGCAGAGACACGCACAACAGTTACACACTTTAAAACGCACACCAATATTCTTCTCTCATACCGGTGTTGGGAATCACTTTTCAAGATGGAGCGCTCCAGCAAGTAGTCAAGTCCTGAGGGTCATGAATATTCCATTGAGAGGAACCGCAGCGGAGAACGGTCCAGGAGGCTGAAGGTCCCAGCAGCAGATCCTCCCTGAGATTTTCCTCCCTCGACCAAAGAGGAGCTCCAAGACATCAGGTCAGGAGCTGAGGACCGAGTGCTCCTCCCTCCCTCTCAATGTTCCTCCCGCCTTCAAGTGTGATGTATCATCTCTTCCATCCCCACACCCCGGAGAAAGAGTGTTACACAAGGAGCTTACGGCTCGCCGGGAGGGAAGCCTATTGTGCTATCAGATCATAGTTCTGTTTCCAGGGCTCAATTACTCCCTGCTGAAAAACAGTCGCTCCAGAGTCGGAGCGCTGGGACGCAGGATTCCAAACCAAACTTCATCCTGGCCTGATCCGACACACATGTATGGAAACATCTGCTTCTATGTGAACGCTTGAGTCCAAAAAGTCGTTGTGTTTCTTCAGGAAAGAGTCAAACGACTACAGGAGGCGTTTAAATGAAATAAAATACAAATAATAGTGAGCCATTTGGAGTAGCGGTTTCACAATTTGGGCTATTGCTGCCTTTGATCCTTTCATTCCTTTGATGTTTTCATTGAGGGGTGGAGCTGGTGGCTCAGTTTAAAGAGTTCCTTTCATTCCTTTGATGTTACTTTGGTGGTGGAGCTGAAGGCTCGGCTTTAATAGTGCCTTTGATCCCTGTGATGTTTCTTTGGGGAGGTTGGAGCTGGGGGTGTTGTGGGCTGAACAGAGACACTGAAGTGGAAGGTGCAGCAGATGAGCTACATCTGACAGATACTCAGAGAGTTTGTTGCAAAATGGAGAAATCAGCATGAAGTTTTTCCTAAACGTAGGCAACTATTGTGCCTCGGCGGAGGTTTTTTGCTCCGAGGGCTTCTTCTGGTTTACGTCGTGAACAACATCTGCACATAGAAGACAATCGTTTAGTCTTTATTTGTAGCACAGCTTTAAAGCCGACTGAAGCAAACAGGATTTGAGTCTTACAGCAACAACAAAAAAATACTGCAGTTACGTCATAATACTCTGGAATGAAATTATTCCTGTTTTTTGTTTTATTGGAAAATAGATTTCTCATGTAGCTCCGCTGATGTTTGTGCAGGCGGTGAACGTTCACACTTAAAGTCAGAGCAGGCTTTACATATCAGGTCTGTAATCTTAAGCAGCCATCTGAAGGTGAGTTCAGAAGTGACCTGTTCTGTTACGCAGCATACGCGTGTGTGTGTGCGTGCGTGTGTGTTTGTGCGTGTGTGTGTGTGTGCGTGTGTGTGTGTGTGCGTGCGTGCGTGTGTGTGTGCTTGTGTGTGTGTGTGGCAGAGACAGAAAATATTGGTCTAGTTCTGGATTTGAAGAAAACTCTGTTTGAAATCTACAATTAAAAAGACTAAATAATGAAATAAACAATCATAGACATGCAGGTTTACGAGATGGATATTACATCTATTACTTCAATTATCATGAGCGATATCTAAAGGGATTACCTTTACCTTACCTAATCTTCATACATTACATTTACTAGCATTTGCAATAATTCATTAATACGTGTTTTATGAGCAATATTACTCCCATTACTCAACAGTATTATTATTCACATTATTATTATTATTTATTATATTTGCAACAAGCGCTGGTTTGTATTAACTTTAATTCACAGGTTTATTATTATATTCAGTAGTACGCTCATTATCCCGCTGTTATTTTTATAGGTTTGCATTTACCTCTCATACACTCACCTTTACATTTTTACATTTCCTCTTACATTTACATTCTATTTTCTTTCACTCACTTCTTCTATCTTTTGGTGTTTTAAATTTGGTGCATTCTTTTTTTTATCAATAAAGTTCCATCCTATCTTCAAACACGTATCCCCATTGGGATGACGTCCAATCAGCGGTCGGCGTCTTTCCTCGGCTCCGATTCCGGTTCTTCTCTCTGGAGAAGCGAACGGCGTTGGAACGGAAGCATCCAGTTCTCAAAACTCCGATTATAGACTGGCTTCATGGCCTGAGGTGATTATTTCTTTAATTTTTCATTTTATTCCTGCAGAGGTGTTTGACCTCAGGCGGGGGTCATTGCTCCTGTATAAAGGACTCAGTCAAGTCCTGAAAAGGCTAAACGTGTTATACAACCAACCCAACGGACCTCGCCCTCCTTACGCCTGCCGCCGCTCACAGAGCGTGAAATAAGAAGCGGTTTGGGGGTCTTAAAACGTTCTCCTCTTTCACCGGGAATACAGATTTCTCGTTGCGTGGAGCCGTGACAGATTTGACGTGTTTTCGTCCCGGCGGTGGGCCGAGGTGGTGAAAATGGAGGGACAGATTTTCATGTTCTTGTGTGAAGCCGGGATCAGCAGCAGCTTATTGGATCAGTCCTCTGCCTGAAATAGATGCCGAGTTCTATATGAGCTGCAGAGATACCCTGACCCTCAATCGGTGACCGAGGCGTCCCACATAATCAGTGACGACTACCCAGCAGGTCTCTTCATCTATTCATCTAACAGGAGAACTCAAGTCGGTACCAATCGACTGGTGCGGCGATAAAAACGGAAACTTCGGGATCCAACCTGCAACAAAGTTTAGAGAAGATGAGTTGAGTAGCTGCCAGGATAATTCCAGAAACATTCGGTAAAATACCCGAACATGCAAAAACTGTTTATCAGTGAGACCTACGCTGTCACCCCCGAAAAGTCCCCAATCCCCTGCGTTGTTCAAGCAAAAGAATGAACTCCTCAAATAAAAATGTAAAGTTAATACCATAGTACTTTTAGCAAAAAAAAAAACAGAAAAAGAAAGGTTTCCAAAGTGACTTAAATCTAAACTATTGGATTCCTACATGGGTAAAATGTGATATAAACAAGATAGATCTCGTGAGTCGATTCATATGCGGCCCATTTTGGACTAAATTGGACCAAATGTCAGGAAGTTATGTCGGGAAAATAAAAAAGCTCCCCCTAGTGAGTAAAATATGAACTATTAGAGGAGAACACAATGTATGCAAGATAGTTCTCCTCAAGTCCATTCATATGCACAACATTTTGGATAGATTGGACCAATGGAACAATTGTCTGATCTCTACCCAAAATCAATCCAGTTCTTCCTCACACCAAGGTCTGGCAGTGCATAAAATTTGCCAATAAAGGAGTTTTTGAATTTAGTCCGGAAAAAAGTGTTTTTCATGTAAAAAGCTTCCCCCAATGAGTAAAATGAGATATTTACCTGATAGTCCTCCTTGAATATGAACGGTTAAAGTAAAACACGATGTAGAGAAGATAGATCTCCCTGAGTCGATTCAATCCACCCAAATTTGGACTAAATTGCGGACCAAAAATATTTGGAAATTAAGCTCCCTCTAGTGTTGGAAATATACATCTAATCTTTGCCAAAATCTCAAATCAATTTGGTTGTGGGCTGAACAGAGACACTGAAGTAGAAGGCGCAGTAGAGGAGCGGCTATAGAGTTTCTGAGAGATACTCAGAGAGTTTGTTGGAGTTGTCAGTAGATTTAGAGGCTGGCAATAACTCAATCTGTACGAACCTCTCCATAACCTTCGGTACCGTCGTGTCTTGCCGGAGGTTTGCGTTCTCTGAGAGGCTTTTCTAGTTCGAGACATGGTCCAAGTTAAGACTCGCTGTATGAAATGGATTTCAATAAAAAATGGCCCATGAATAGAATGAGATACTTGGATTCCACAAAAGGAAGTATCAAAAGGAAGACGAGGACATTCCCATGGTTCCCTCTTCTGAACCACAGAAGACATTTGATACTTTCAAAAGAAGGAGTCGGTTTTTTCTGCCAGCAGCTGGAGTGATTGTTGGTTTTCCCGGCTCACGTCTCTAATGGTTGACCGGAATCCTGCAGATGAAGTGAAGTTAGTCTCTGCTGAGGATCATGATATCAGTGGCTCAGGCTAACAGAACATTGACAATCAACTTTCATAATCTTAGGACAATCCTCTGATCCTCAGGTACGGACCAGGATCACTCTCAGCCCAGAGGCCCCTGCAACAGAAGAGTCCAGTTTATCTTTTTTTATTCAAATAAGACCTTTTAACAACACTTCCAGTCACTATGGGTCGGACGGATGCACTCAAGTGTTCTGACAGGACTGTACATTATCTTACCCTAAACTGGATCAGTGGGAGGAGCTGATTCTTTTTTTTTTTTGCAGCTCACCTCCTGCTGTGGTTCCAGGCAAACAGCTCCATCTAGTGGTTCAGATTCAGCAGCACTTCTACTTCTGCTCAGTCGTTTCTATTCCGGTATTTTGTAATTGTGGCGTCTGTGAAGAGCTGATTCCATTCACCATGGTAACGTTTTCACTCCTCTGCCTCTGTACGTTTGTGTGTTTGTGAAAGCTTTGCATGAAATCGCTGCCTTTGATCTTTCTTTGGGGGTGGAGCCGGGGGTTCAGTTTCAAGAGTTTGTTTGACTCCTTTGATGTTCGCTCGGAGGTGGAGCTGGAGGCTCAGTTTCAAAAGTTCCTTTGATTGTGTTGATGTTCACTTGTGAGTGGAGCTAGGGGCTCAGTGGGCTGAACAGAGACACTGAAGTGGAAGGCGCCGGACACGAGCGCCTACAGAGTATTTGAGGGATACTCAGAGAGTTTGTTGGAGTCCGTAGATTTAGAGGCTGTCAATAACTCAGACATTAATTGAGGAACCTTCATGAAGTTTTCCATAACATTTGATGATGTTGTGTCCTGGTGGAGGTTTGCGTTCTCCGAGTGTTTCTTTTCTAGTTCATCAGACGTTTCAGTCATCTCCATTCTCATTTGACGTTTTCTTCACCCATTGGTGTTCATAACAATAAAGAGTCCGGAACATTAGATCCCGCCCCTTTCCTCCACTGGATAGCCTGTGGTGTAGGAGACAGACGTGTGATGTTAGAGTTGAACAACAGTTAGGTCATAATGCGTTAGGCGACCTGTCATGACCCCAGAGAAAGGCGGAGTCACACATACGCAGAGTGGAAGCAGGAACAACCAAACATACCTGCTTCTTTAGACCGCTGCCAAGGAGGTTGTGTTTTCACTCCTGTGTCTGTTTGTTTGTTTGTGAGCAGGGTTACGAATTTCCATGAAATTTTACCCAAATGTTGATTTTGGTATATCCTGGTAGGGATTACATTTCGGTGAAATGACATGTTTCGGAGCATTTAAAAGTTTTTAGTCATATTAACGCGTCGGATTGTTTTTTATTAAGTTCCTATGGGTTAGGGTTAGTGTTAACCCCTAACCCTTTGGAGAAGTGACGCCATAATGTGGCTATTGCTCCCTTTAAACCGTTGATCTTTCTTTGGGGTGGAGCTTAGAGCTCAGCTTCAGGAGTTCCTTCGATTCCTTAGATGTTCCTTTCGGAGGAGGAGCTGGGGCCGTAGTGGGCTGAACAGAGATGCTGAAGTGGAAGGGGCAGATGGCTTTAGACATTAATGGACTGTCTAAACGTTGGGTACTGTTGTGCCTTGGTGGAGGTTTGCTTTCTCCGAGTGTTTCTTCTTCTTGATGGGGCTTTTGGTATTTTTTATGTTTTTTTAATAGCTAGGAGTGTCTGAGACGAAGTTTGTTCACTTAATAAAGGGCCTTTCTCAAACCGGACCCTCCCACTCCGTCCCAAATCTCACTTCTTTGGGACAAACTTTTCCTCGCTGCATCTTTCAGAAGAGGCTTCGATTTGGAACAACTGGTTGTTTTTATGAGACGTTTGTTTTTGCAATAAATAAACCAAAGTCAGCCTAAAGATGTTAAAGTCACTCTAATAATATTAAATGTCTACATTAGTGGTATTAGAGTTGGATAACTGAAAAACAGCTTTACATAAAGTCCCCAACCTTTTACCCATCAGCCACAACATTAGAACCTGTCTCCGGCTGATTTCGTAGAACCGTCGTACAGACGAGAATAACATCGATGAGGGGTCGAGGGAAATGTTTTATTAGAAGCTTCATCTCTTCAGAACATCTTTCACTTCAACAGTTGCAACAGATTTACAGTTCTGTTTACCCTCAAGGCACAATTAGAGGAGGCCGTTAGAACCAGAACAAAGACAGACGATTGTTGGCCGTTTTTCATTTTGCTTCTATCAGAAAAGATTCCCGAACGTTAAAGAATATTTGAATAACTGGAGATTTTCGTGAAGCCGCTGATAATCTTCTTCAGCCCAACGCTGCAAAGAGTGTTCAGAACTGTTGGACCAGTTGGCTCTGTGACCCTGCAGGAAACATCCGACCCAGGTCTGATTCTTTTGTTCATATGTGACTTTTTTTCAATGAGATATCTTTCATCTTAAGATATCTCATTAAAGTATCTCCTTCTGAATTATCCTCAGGAGAACCAAGTAAATGAAATTAATGTTTTTTTAGTGACCCGTCTCCAAACTCCCTGCCGTTTTCTCAGCACTTTGCCTTCTTGCCGTAGCCTTCCTCCACCACCTCCGGCGTGACGCTCTCGTCCTCCTCCACGTCCTCCGTCACCGTCTTACCCACCAGCTCGAAGATGTCCTCTGCCGCGACGCCCATGGGCTCAGCCACCTTCACCGCCAGCATGTCCAGAGTCAGGGCGGTTCCTCTGGGGATCCTGACCTTGGCTACTACGGACTTACCCAGCTGCATTATGGGATATAAAAGGGACATTATTACGCCTCTCATCTTCCGACGTGTTTTTCCTCGAACGTCCGGTCGTCGCGCTCACCTTATCGTGGCAGGGCTTTTCACACGGCAGCATCCGCTTGAGGCCGCTGCCCAGCGCCCGCTCCACCAGTCGAACGGCACGAACCAGCTCGGCGAGCTCAGCGGGCTCCAGCGAGGCGCTGTGATCGTTTCCTTTCCACGTCTTGTCCAAAGTTATGTGACGCTCGATGACCTTTGCCCCCAGAGACACGGCCGCAACAGAGATGCTGATGCCGGACTCGTGGCCAGAATACCCAATGGGAATGTCTGGGAATTCCTTCTGGTATTCCTGTAGTTGACAAGCGGGAGAGATTTTTGAATATGACTTTATTCTAGTAGTTCATATTTCACTCACTAGGGGGAGCTTCTTTTTATTCTTTTTAAATGAAAACCACTGTCCCGTCTAGAACTCAAAAACTATTTCATGGATCATTTTTAAACTTTTTACCCACATATATAAAGTTTACATCCCTTTAGTGTGAGGAAGAACTGGAGTGATTTTGGGGGAAGTTGGGTTGAATAGTTCTGACACTAGTGACAGCTTTCTCTTCCAGAGTTTTTGCACCAGAGTTTCTCCACCAGTGATCCTATTTATCCCAGATTGGGTGAAAATGAATAGACTAAAGGAAATCTATCACGTATCATACACAACGCAGGGGGTTGGAGACTTTTTGGGGACAAGTTTGGATCAGCTGCTGGTTACTTTACCAAAATCCACCAGTGCACTGGTGGCGAGAATATAATTGACCCAGTGCGACATGTTGGACTCCTCAGGTCCTCAAACGTAAAATATTCAGCTGCTGGAAACTCGCCCTTCATGGATCCTTCAACAACCCGGCGTGGTCAAGAACTCTTCCTCGTCTACGTACAGACGATAATCTACTTTCTCACCGTTATCACTCGCAGGTTGACATCCTCAGCCTCCAGAGGGTAGGCGCTGGTGCACTGCAGGATGGCAAAGTTCTGGTTGTGCTCCTTCACCGTTTTGTAGACCCGACGCATCGTCTCCATGGACTGCATCCCACTGGACACCACCATGGGCCGTCCTGAAGAAGACCAAATGCTGAACTCGTCTTCACTCGTAACCCGTTTCGGCTCTTTAGTCATTTAGATGTTAAGCCTGGATCTCCAGAACTATCAGGTAAGACCTTGGCGCCGGTAAAAACCAAATCCCTTTATTGTGTATGTATTGTGTTTTTTTTTCTTACTCTTCTTTCTTCTTACAGTTTTTTTTAAGTCTGATTTAAATAAATATAGACCGTATACAACATTTGAGTTTGGCGCGTGTTTGTGCGGTTCTGGTGATATAAAAATGTCAATTCAAGTCAATCAAAAGTCAGAGTCCACGTCATTCTTCCAACATCTTCACGGTTCTGACAGTTCTGATAGTTTCACGCTCACCTTTCTTGGCGGTCTTCTCCAGATAGGGAAAGTTGTTGGTGTCTCCTGAGCCCACTTTGAAGAAAGGCACATTGAGATCATGAAGGAAGTCCACCGCCATCTCCAGAGAGAGAAGGTTCAGGTTAGACTTCATCCGGACAGAACCATTACGGACCCTCCCCGAGAGTCTCTTCCTTACCTCGTCCATCCCTGAGGCTGTGAAGAAGATCCCCACCTCCTCGGCGTATTTCTGCAGCTCCCGGTACTGCTCGTGGCTGAACTCCAGGTGGCGCTTGTGCTCTCCGTACGTTTCCCCCCAGGAGTGTTTGGAGGTGTAAGGCCGCTCCAGAGCTCGCTTGTTAAACTTGTACGCCAATTCACTTTTCTGGAATTTGGCACAATCGGCACCGCAGTCCTGTGAAGAAGGATGAAGGTGAGGGCTAAAAAAAAACAACAAAAAAAAACACAGGAAGCTCGAAAATAATATTATCCGTTTAAAAAGGTTCTACAGTTTCCTGCATGTCCAAGAAAGACGGTGATGCACAACTGTAACATTTTAAGTTAAGAGTTCATGGAGGGAATACATCTGGTTTCATTCTAGAGGACAGTTTTTATTTACCGTGTCTTTAATCCACTTTTTTACATTTTAATTGAATTAATTAGACAGAAAAAAAAAGAAGGAAGGTTTCTGCAGAGGAAAGCAACTTTACGATACGCCCATCAGCCATTTGTATGTTTCCCCCCCCCAGCTCTGACCCGGCAAAGGAATATGCTCCCCAAGACCTCTGAAGGTGTGCTGTGGAATCTGGTTCTGTAATAGATCCTTTGGATCCGGCAAGGACTGAACATCTAGGCTACATTGGATGGGATCTGGAGAATTTGGCCTCCTCCTTCCTTTGATCCATGACGCAGTTCTAACGCTGATGTTTCCACTGTGGGCGCTTTCACCAGTGGACGTGAACTCTCCGAGTGCTGTCTTAGTTGAATTTGGATTAGACTTTAATTAAAAGGTAATATTATGGTTTGCAGAAGGTATGAACTCCACATTTCATTTTACGTGGTAGCCTTGATGTTAGGGTGTAATTATATATTTTAAAGAATAACACATTTTAAATACGTTTCTTTTTGTCTATGGGGTAAAAGAATTGAACAAAAAAACACAACCCAAAATACACTCTTGGTTCTGAACTTTCACAATAGTCGTGTTTGTCCTGTGACCTACATCTCGTGCCAAATCTGAAGCTGTGCGTCATTTCTCAAATATGGTCAATTTACTATTCTACAACTCTGCTTCATACCTTTTCACAAATATATATCCGACACTTGGTCCACACGTAAACCTTTTTTTTCCAGTTAAAGTAATAACTTTATCTAATATATTAGTGAATTTGCACATTTCGTGTCCAGTGTCTTGCGCGCGTTCACGTGTGTCAGAGTGCGCGCGTTCCATGTACGATCTAATGTGGATTAAAAGCGGTAGAAAAAAAAACAACAGCTGTACTCAAAGTGATCTTTGTGTGTCAATTGCATTACCTTTGCCATTTTAATCATCTTCTTTGCAATCTCAATGTCTCCTTGATGGTTTTGTCCAATTTCAGCAATAATGAAACACGGGTGGCTGCCTCCGATCATTCTACCGGGACACAGCTCAAACTTTAACGGCATTTTGTTAACAGGATGGGGAGAACAAAAGAAGGACAGACTGGAGTAATTAATAAGAGAAATCTGGACGGAAGAACTGCGGTGGAGTTGCGTCTACGAAATGTGCAGCAGGAACCGTTAAAGTGGTGATCGCCAGAATGAGCGTGGACTTCCGCCTCTCTACTTCTACGTCATATCCGAGTTTGACCTTTAACAATAAAAGCACAATCAAGGAGTGCATGAACGAAAAAAGGCTTGTGTTACTTCGAATGTCATTTTAGACAAGGTGGTTGAAAAGCAACAAAAATAAAAAATACATTAATATTCATAGATAAGCTGTAACTTTATGATCACTAGCAGCTGAAGTTAGAGTAACTTGGATTATTGAAGTACAATGGTAACTGACAGTGAGAGAGACATAATAGGCAGTAAATTAATATTTTGACCTACAAGTTTATGTATCGGAAACAGGAAAAACTGGAAATCCAAATGATCTGTTCTACTTTGACAAAAGCCAAATGGTGATGCAAGAAAACTGAGCCAGAGCATCTTCAAACCTGCAGATCTGGGTTGGGTGTTCCTGGTCTGCAATGTTTAGTATCTACCAAAGCAGTTTAAGGAGGGACAACTGGTGACCCAGTGACAGGATTGTGGGCTCCCAAGGCTCGTTGATGTGCAAGGGGAGAAGAAGCAAGCCCTTGTTTTCCAAACCCACAGAAGACTTGCGGTAGCCAAAGATGCAAAGAGTCATCCCTTCTGCTTAGTTTTATTAGTTCCCTTTACTGGCCATGGCTAAAGTCCAACTGATGCCTCTGGGCCCGATCTATTTCCCCCCAGAATGTTTTAATAATAATAATAATAATACATTTAATTTATAATGCACTTTACATTTGGAACATGCAAGTCTTCAAAATCTTGCTGACTTTGAAATATACTTCACATTGAACTGAAACGATTCAACGTTTGTTTTGACTGCACAAAGCAGCAATTTAATAATTAATATACAGAATATGATTTGCAATGTCTTTAGAAGGTTCACTTCCATAATTCATCTTTTACCATCTTGATCTCTTTCATGGTGATTTCAATGTCTCCCTGGTGATTTTAACTGAAGATGAAGCATGGATGAGATTTTCCAACCATTCTACCGGGATGAAAAGTGATAACTCAAAAATAGGGATAAACTGAGGTCTGACTCAGTTACCGCGGTAACTTATTCTTTGAAACTAACCTGCTCCCTCGGAAGCCCGAGGTTGTTCCTGACTCCTCCTCCTTCTGAGACTGAAGCGATGACGTCAGAAGTGACGTGTCCATCAATCATTCGTCACGTTAATAGACCCAGATTGAACATGCTTTTATCCCATGATTTATCTGAAAGACCTTCTCAAGCATCTCACACATTGGACGTGTCTCACATCCAGAACAAAGTCTTTAAGTTTCCGTTTGCTTTTAAACAGAAGCTTCTTCTTCGGTCGGAATATTTTATATTAAAGCTACTGGAAAAAAAACAGTGACTGATATTATGAATTTGTTTGAAATCAAAGTGAGGTATGATGATGAATCTATCTGCCATCCCTCAAGTTTATTCGGATAAAATTTATAAATTTGGGTGTTTTCTCCCCGCTGACGTCACGCAGCCCTCTCCGGCTCATCTCGGGGGGAGGCGGGGCTCCGGAGTATTATAATAAAGTCCGCCCCGAATTAATTCGGTATTTGCCGTTCTTTGTCAGTTGCTGTCGGTTTACATTCCGCTACCTTATCGCACGATATTCAGAAAAACAAATAGGTTAAAACTAGTAGATAATTCACTCAGGCAGTAATTCCCTCTCACTCCAGTTTTCTCTCCCTCTCTGGTGAAGCCGCATTTCATTTCATTTTATTTTAAATAAATAAATATACTTTCACGAACGCAATAAAACGTCCTGCTTTATCAGCGTGAAGTATGACAACCATATCGTCTCACTGGTTGCCATGGGGAATCACACTGACTTTTATGGCTATTTATAGCCTGCGCGCATGCGCTCAACTCAGATTTTATTTTCCCTTATTTCGTTTATTTTAAATGACTTTTGCGTCTTTCCTTGATTTTGATTCCCCCCCCCCACGTTTCCTTTATTTATTTATTTTTTCCTTAAAATTGTATGTTAGCCAAAAAAATAAAAAATAAAGAAATAATTATTAGGAAATGATATAATATATATATATATATATATATTCAGTAAATGTACAAGGTACTACCCAAGCTACCCAGAAAGTCTTCTGACTTCCTCATTCAGTGTAAATGCTAAAAAGGTGTATAGGTACTGCTAAAAACGACAATTTTTAGCAGAACCTATAACTTTAATTAACATTGCTACTTTTTGGTCAGGTTTTTATATAGTTATTTTATTTTTTTATTGATGCTTTTATCTGCTTTTACTTTGTAGCACTTTGAGATTTGATCCAAATGTAAAGTGCATTATAAATTAAATGTATTATTATTATTAAAGTTTAACACATTTTATTTACTCAGAGGTGACTCATCGCTGAACCAGACTAAAACTAATTATCCAGTTAAAGAACGGCACGACATCAACTTTGTTTCTGGAAGTTTTTACTGATACTCAAATCAAACGGACGATGAACATGCATGGTCAAGCAACAGCTGGCTAACATCTAGTTCTCTTTACAACCCATCCCTGTCTAATTTCAGTGACATAAAAGATCTATATACTGTATATGTATTGCCTTCTGTATATGTACATAGGTACACGCATAGAGTACATACACACTGTAGAGGTTGAACACACGCACACACACACACACACACAAACGGGTCACATCTATTGTAATGAGCGGACTTTGTTCAGTTCCTGAATGGAGGGGTGAGGCTTTTCCAAAGGAAATGCATTGATTGAAAAAAATAAAAATAAATGTTTAACACACTATGCCACTAGCAGGCTCTACACACACAGTTCAAAATACACACAATTAATTTGGAGATCTGTCTTTTGGTCCTTAAAAAAATAACAAGGAAATACTCTGAAGAAACGTGTTTGTTACGGATGGGGAAGCATGAGGCGTGTGTTTTTGGGGGAGGTGAATAAAACAAGCATCCATCAACAACTTGTAGGTTGGAGGAGGATCCGTGAGATCTAGAGGTTAGGCGTCAGTACAACTGCATCATGGGAATGAAATCGTTTGGGAGTCGTGTGAAGAAGGTTGTAGTGTAGCTGTAGGCCCAGAACAATCAACCCTTCCCTTTTAGCGTCTGAACTCACCAGTCTACACCACAAGTGTCTCACAACGACAACCACAGACCAGGAAACCTGCTCTTACTTCAACAGCGCTCCCAGTAGAGTAAACAGCGGGAGAGGGAGGAGCTACAAGGTCTTGACGGGCCTGTCGGCGAAGAGCACAGAAAAGTTCTGGGGGTGGGGATATGGAGCTGGTGTTTCGAGGTCAATCTCAACAGCGCTGCCAGGAGAAGATGGGAGGGGTTAGGACCTCCTGCCAGGCTCTTCCACAGGGCTGTGCATGGCATTCGGATCATGACAGAACGGGTTCAAGTCCTCTTGTCAGGATGGTGGGACATAAGTAGCGGGGTTGGTCGGTGTGTGTGTGGCGACAGCGAATGATATGATGTGATGCTCTGGGCCGCCTCGGCTGCCTAGGCGCTTTGCAGGGATAAGAGGACAGTGCGCATGCACGACACGTCTTTCGCCTGCTTGTTGGACTTGAAGTCGCAGAGCAAACACACGCGCTGCCACTCCGTAGCTGGGTTGCTGTCATCCATATGCGAAATCACGTCCTCCTGGATCATCCTACATCCGGCAGGGAGAAGGACAGGGAATAGAAAACAGTAAGTGGAGGAAGAGCTTAAGACACCAGTGCAAGTGTGCGGTCCAAAGAGAGTCCTCTGCTGGTCACCAACATCAGTCCATCAGAACCAAGTCGCAACCAATGGACTCCACTGAGTCCATTTAAACTGATCAATCCCAACTGATGTAAAAAATTCAGGAGTATATTCTCCGAGGACTGAGAGTACATCTCAAATCACAGAATGGACTTTCTCTGTATGACCCTGTTTTGACTCGGTTTTGAAATGTGTTCTGGGGGATCGGATCACCGGCGGACAGCGAGACACATCTGGGTTTACACCCGTGTCCTCAGGCATATCAGTCATGCCCCAGATTTGTGTATCTAGCTAGCGTTGGCTACCACACAACATGAAGATATTCCAAGAGCCAATAAACATGTCGGGTCTATCCCAGCTGTCGACAAGAAGTCGGTTTCCGCCTGTCCTCCAACCACGTACACTCTCCCCTCGCTCCATTTTTTTCAACTGGTGGCCCGCTTCCGCCAAAACGACCACCGCATCCGGCACTGATGACGTGTTTCCCTGTTATGTCCTGGTAGGAGACGCATCAGGACACATTAACCGTTAGACTACAAAGGACGTGGTCAAATGCGCCGCAGGCCACCTCGGCGAGTGACGCCAAGAGGTCGTTTACACTGGTATTTAGCGAAGCGTCTCGACGTCCACTCCTGATCTCATCGCCCAAAACGCATTTAAAACCAAGTTCTAACAGGGTGTGTGGGTTTGTCGTCTTGGTGGGACTTTGTTGGTGAGGCAGAGTCTTGCTCAGGGTGGGACACACCCGTCACAACACAGAACAGAACTGGACATTCATCGCCAGCAAAGAGGAAACGAGCTACAACAGTCTCATCACCAGTGGCATGCCCCGCCCCCAAACCCTGCTTCAGCTTCATCATACAGACACCTGTGGTCTTCACCTCCACATCAGTGAATATGGGTTCATATAAACACCGACAAAGAAGCTAACATCATAAACGCAATTATTAAGAGGCTCTTTTTTCCTTCCAGTTAAAACACAGTTGAGTAAAGAACTGGAGAAGAGATATTCGTAGATATTCAGGGTTTTTCCCCCCACTCCCACCCAAAGCATATGCAGACTCAGAACCTAAACAACAACACGGTACACAGGGCAGAATGTGGAGGAGAGGCCGACGACCAGTTCACTGTCACACCCACCTACAAAAACACAGAAAGGGACCAGAAGGACCACCACGGAAGGGACAGTTTACATCAACAAACGTCTATCTAGGAGGTGGATGGGTTTGGGACAGTTACCTGGGTATCTGTACAATGTTTATTATCTAACGCACACACGCGCACGCACACACACACACACACACACACGCTCACACACAAACACAGTCTACCCAGTCATGAAATATTTGGCATTTGGAAGTTCTGGGTTTGTTTATTTTTACTTAACTGGTCTAGGCGGTAGCAAGGATGGTTAATGTGTGTGCTTTAAGGTGCATAGGAAAAGAAAACAGGGAGAAACAGTTTCACAAGTCAGAATTTAGGAAAGAGAGAGAGAGAGAGAGAGAGGACGAAACAAAACAGCAAAAATGAGATAAATGCAGATGTTGGAACTCGGCATGCAAAAAGAAACATTTGGAAATTTCATTTTTTAATAAAAGGGCTCCGCCGTACGAGCGCTGTGCCGCCTTTGGTCCGGTGACTCCGCCCGCGTTCCATCGTTCGTACGGTTTGGGGTCTCATTTAAGAAGCGGTGTATTTACGTTCCGATGAGCAAACGTGAAGACAACTGATTTTAGTGACCACAAGATCTATGGAGAAACCTACTAATAATTTGACGTCGCTATGATTGCGAGAAATGTGGCCATTGTAACATTTGTTGTATTGGGGGGGGCGCATTAATACCTCTTTTGTAAATGAGACCCTTGGAGCCCCCTGCGACGGACCAATTACAATGTATTATTATCTCAAGTTATCTGGGAGCCAGACCAAAGGCGGCACAGGGCCGGCTGCTGCAGAGCTGGCAGGAGACGAGCACGGCGTCCCGTAGGACAGCGGTGGTTTAGCGCAACTAACATCCTAATAGAGCAGGAACACAGAACAGTCGGAAGCATTTGTGTACGACAAATAATCGATATCCGTCAAAGGTGGTCGAATTGGAAGAAGGGCCAATTCTTCCTTCTTTACTTAAAGAAAAATCTACAAATAAAATGTCTCAATGCGTATTATTCAAGTGAGTCTAAAGTCCAGATGTGATCAGGGAACTTCACTTTTACACATAAGGTAACTTTAGCCATTCATCCCACTGTGGACGCTGCTTTCCATCGGTGGGGGCCGGGAAGAGGGGGGCGTTAGCCGGAGGATATAGGGAAGGGCGAACAGCAGAGAGTCAGAAGAAGGGGCGAAGGCAAATCTTAACTTAAACCATTATAGCTTATTTCATAAGCTTAGGTGATACCGATGCCAAGACTGCAGGATTATACATTCTGCTACAACGCTTGCATCAAACCTGGTTTGATAGTTATCACCTCTTTGGATGCCACGGCAAAAAAAGGTCAAACTTTTTTTTTTCCTATTAAGAAATGCATTTTGACAGCCTTAACCGACAGAAACGGTTAAAGTTATGGCACACAAATGCTTCAAACAAGTCAATAATCAATAATCACATTTATAAATGTGTTACTCAGCAACAAAACACCTTCTGTTGACAGGTCATACAGTGACTGTAAACAAATGTTTTACGTTGGAAACCTGTGTGACGTGGTTGCTGAAATGGCCTGAAGCAAAAAATTTAATGGTGGAACAGAATGTGGGAACGAAGTCCGTGAGAATTAAAAAAAAACAAAAAACTCTGAGGTGGTTATGACTGAAGTGTGGCATGCAGCCAACACGGACAAGCATCCACCCATGAGTGACACATGCAGATGCGCAGTTCCGAAACTATCAGCATACTTCCTTCTTTACTTAAAGAAAAAATAAATAAATACAAGCTACACGAAAATTTATCATTCCGAAACCTGAATAGATGAAATAAAAGTAAAATAAAAAGGAGCATAAAACAAGGCAACAGAAGGGGAGGTATTGAATACCCAGCACGAGGTCATTTTTCTTTTTTATGCTAGCAGGTGATGACGATTGAGAAAACAAAACTAAAGACGAAGATGAGGAGGGAGGAGGTTAGTTGGAGCAACATACACATAACCAATGAGTTCAGAGAAGGGCTGCTTGAAGAAGTCTTCGTCCAGCACCCTGGACAAGCATCCGCCCAAACGACAGAGCAGCAAGAAGGCAGGAGAGAAGAGAGACAGTGATAAAAGGGAGGAGAAGATGGAAACAAGCATTATAAGTGACCAAACAATCAGACGCTCAGGCATTTGTTTTTAGAAGGACTCTGGGAGCTCTAAGCGTGTGTGTTAATGACATACCTCTGGTGAGCAGTTCCGCACAGTAGAAACCAAAAACACTTAAACAGGATCAAACTCAAAGTTCTCCAACTTGAACTTTTTTTTTTTTTTTTGGACTGTTATGCAAATCATGCAAAAATGATTAGTGTGGAAAATAAACGGTACCACATTACAACGAGACAACCTTGACAAAGGATTTATAAGTGTCGTAAATAAGTTGGTAAAAACTTTATAAGTCATTAGTTAACGTTTGTATCAGCTTATCACACTTTTCAATTTCTCAATGTGGGTCTCAGTATTTGGCAACATCCAGTTAGAAGTACAGATAAGTGTGCTCACTATTTGGCAAGCATCAGCTCTCCGATACCTTTTATATCGAATTATAGCAGCTTATTAATGATTTGTGAAGTGTTTACAAAGTCATTTATGAATCCTTAATGAGTCTTCTTGTAAAGTGGTACCACATAAAAAAACAAAAGATTAATTAATAAACAAAAAAGAAAAGAAAAAGAAGACTGCTAGTCAGAGCCCCGACTCTTAATTCTCCTCCACATTTAGAAGTCTGTTATTGGTCTGTACCAGAGGAAGAGCATCATCAGGAACCGACACAACAGTAACACTTTTTCTAGCAGTGAAGCTTTGGCGAGCAGCGCGGCTGCAGGTGCCTCATTATTTATGGAGAAGCTGGGCCGCTCTAGAGTGCAGCGGAACCGGAGACAGAAACTTCGCCGTCAGACTCTGGAAGAGGTGTGACGGAGGAGTTACCTGGTGGCTGATGTAGGACGAGGATGGATCGGCCATGCTGCATATTTTAAGTTACTCACGGCAATAAGTGTGTGACAAAAATGTGCGAAAGCAGAGCATCGAAATTTTGGAGTTTCATTGTTAGTAATAGTGTTATAAAACCGTAGCGCAGCAGAACAGTTTCATAAGGATAAAGATAAAACCAACTGGCTACAGGAGATCCAATCACCCTGGGGGGCCGCATCACTTGGCACATCTTTTTTCTGCCAGGTGCGTAGGACAGGTACAGACACATCTCAATACCTGCAAAGGGGAATTCCTGCACAATTACTAACTAGCAAAAGGATATTTATTGCTTGCAACTTTTTCGGATCCAGATGAAAACGGTACCTGATGAAGGTCTAAGCCCCAAAAAGTCGCAAGAAATTGATATTATTTTGCAAGTTAGTCAGTGTGAGGGAATTCCTTTTTGCAACAAGTAGTTGTGTAATCAGAGATTTGGATGAAGAATAAAACGGTGATGTGTTGGGAAACGAGCCTATGAACCTTTTTGAAATCTCATGGTTTCCTTTCCTGCTGGGGACACGACACGTTGAATCCGAGAGTGACGCAATTAACTCAAAACTGTTAATATTCAACGATCAGCATTGAAAGCTTTCACGACATTTTTATGCATCCTCAAACATCACCTCGCCGGTGTCTTAGCTGTGTGTATTCATTCTGGCTGAAGCCGGTACCTGTTTTGGATTTTGGTGTGCTCCATCTGCTCCTTCATTCTCTCATACCACTCCTCCAGCTCTACCTTGGCTTTCTCCTTCCACTCAGACTCCTGCTTGCGAGAGTTTTCGTCTGGGGACGGAGATGAGCGAGGACAGGAGCGGTCAAGAATGCAGATGGATAGTAACAACCGGAGGGAATAATTTAATTAACGACATGGCGTGGCACACGAATGAGCAAATTATGGAAGACTTGATGATAAATGCATTGCTGTGAATGTAAACACTAGCAGTCTTAAACTGAGACTATCTTACAGACCTGAGACAGCAGTGGTCTGTGCTTACCCAACAACTCCAGCCTCTCGCTTTGCTCCTCTCTCCACTTGCGCAGGCTTTCGGGTTCGGCCTGAAGCCGGTCTGCGTTGGAGATCGCTGCATACGCGTCTGATGGGCCGTTGCTTTCCTGAGAAACAAGAGCGTGGATGACACCGGGTTACTTTTATCAATGTCGACGTTATGATTGTAATCAGCATTAGAAACCCGCTATGTTGCTCTTTTTCCAAACATGTATGAAGTTTTTCTGGTCTTAAAAGTTAGCTTTGTGTTGTTGGAAAGGCTCAAAAAAAATTTATAATTTAAAAAATTTAAAAAACCCAATCACTTATTTTACATACTTTTTATATGTCCTTCTATTTAACCGGGTAAAATCCTCATTTAGATTAAAAAACTATTTTCATTGTTTAACTACCAAAGAAAAAATCCTGACACAGCAAAATACAGCAGTGTCACAATGAAGACATCCGGAAAAGGAAGTTGAGCGACTCAAACAGCCAGATACGGAGAAGCCCTGAAATCACAACGTGACAGCGGAGAGGAAGGAGGGAATCTTGGACTTCAGCTTCAAACTAGGCCACATCAGAAAACAGATTTTCACCCACGTGACATTTGATCTTCTTCAGTTTACAAATGAGAGATTCTGCTTTTTTTTTGGACAACTTGTGGATTTATTTGATATTTTCAGATACAATGTGGTACTTGAGTGGGTAAAAGTAAATGTGAGGAAATCTTCAGGGAGATGTTTTTTTAAAATCTATTCTAGAAGTCATATACGTACGTGGGGCTTTCATGATTTCTAGAAAGTTTTAGCTGACGAATAAATGTCTTCTTTTTTTTTTTTTTTTTTTTAAACGATGGCATTTCATTAGCATGTCTTTGGTTTGTGTTGCAGGTGCGTGACAATGTGTAAAGATTGTGCACAGCTGTCATTAAATAAAAGCTTCAACTTCTCTTGATCACGTGGAGTTTGCCGCTTCACTACTGCTGATTAAGAGTTATGGGGTTAGTCCCAAAGGAAACAACTTTGGCACATGAGGAAATAAATATTTCCCCCGTTCCCCGCCGTAATCAAAGAAACGCTTACGCTATATACCTCTTCAGGCTGTCTGTTAATGTGCCCCATCTGCTGCAGTCACGTTTAATATTTTTTTGTTGCCTGAGAGCTTCAGTAATCCCCACTTGCTCGGATGTCTCTGCTGCTGTGGCTGTCTGTCCAGGTTCAGTGACCTCTGAGGACGGACGGGTCCGGAGACGTTTTTTTTTTTTATATTTGTGTTTTCCACAGATTGGGCCATAACCGGTTTGCTGCAAATTCATAAAATCTCCTTCTCCATGTTTTTCATTTGGCTTTAAACCAAAATGTGTCTAACAGCAGTGCTGTTGTGTTTGGATCGGGCCCTAAATGATCCACGACGTTCACGTTAATAGATGCTGATACTCGTCGGAGAGTTGATCACCTCAAGGGTTTTAATAGTCGGTGGTGCTAAAAGATAATTCTCCAGTAGTAGAAGAAGCGCGAGCCGATAACGTCATTAATAAGTGCAAGCAACCCTCAAAAAGGCATGAAAGAAAACATTGAATAGATATGGATTATTTGGCTCATCCAGTATTTTTAAGCAGGTTAATTGAAGGAATTTTAACAAAAATGCAAAAAAAATGATAGCGAATGTAAGCTCATAACATCAACTTAGGGGTGGTTATTATTATTATTTCAGTGTGATTGATCAATGAATGATAAATGGTATTCTTTATTTGTTTAAATAATGAACCCATGCATTTATTTAGTGGTTTAGATACAGAAACATTTCATGTCCATTCTAATGGCCACTGGTTCTGAAGGGCTAATATTAAAGTTAAAGTATTACCCCATGAAGCTCTCCGTTGATGGCACCATCTACAATCATAAGGAAAACAGGCATTAGAACTCAAACAGACAAATAATAACATAAATAAATAAAAATAGACCTTATTAAATAAATGTTTCGAGAGAAAAAATGCTAGTACTACAGACATGAATGTTAACTTCTTGCTGAGTCCTCAAATTATTTATACATGCATATCTCACAGTGTCAGCACTTCCTTACAAGTGCGATTGCTAAACCAACAGACGGAACCAACAGACGAAAGAACAGCCTGAAAGAAATGAGTCAGTCACGTCCAAAGCTCAGTTTTCTCTGGCTGCGATCAGATTAGCAGAAGAACAGAGTTGACACTCAGCCATTAGCGAGGAACTAACATTCAGTATGAGTGAAAGGGAAACAGAGCTTCATTTATTCAAGTCAACTTAGTTTGGCTTCCTCGCACCGTCAAAAAAGTACTTAGTTACCACTAACATATACTGTGTTTTACATTTCTGTCTGTTTGTAAACTACGTGGACTGTAATGCTAGTAAAAGGTTAAGGTTAGCCGAGTCGTCTCTGCTAATGTATGCTAGCTACACGGGCTCGGCTAACGTTAGCAGCGCGATTAAAGGAGTCCGTTCAGGACTAGACTGGACCTTAAAAGGGTCGTTAGTAGTGTAGTTTATAACACACACGACTGTCTAACGTCACAGCTGTCGATTCGGAGTAAATTGATGGCGAACGGAAACTCGAGCGCAGCAGGAATTCACCGTTTGAGTCAGTTAGCGACGTCGGAACGTCTCCGCTGTCCAGGATGCTGAAACCTTCATCGTTTTCTATCCCCGCGATTTCGCTCTCCTGCTGTGCCAAGAACGCAGCAGCGGGGTCTTCATCCGAACCGACACCGTTTCCAGCAGTGGGTGCGTTCAGCATGTCAAAATCATCCATGTTGATTGTATTTGAGAGGGGATAAGTCGGAGAGAGCGCGGACAGGTGTAGCTGGTGACCCAAAACGATTAGCTGAACGGCAAGGAGGACGAAGTCTAGCGAAGCGGAAGAGGATGAGCAACCAATCATGACGTGAGAGACATGATTGACAGCACAAAACACCAATCACAGTCCAGCTGCCTCAAATTTAGACCAATCAGACGTGTACACCCTCCCCACACGGGTCCCATGATCTAGTACGTGCTGTCAGAGCGCTGCAAAAATCCGCAGTCTAGTATTTAGCGAAACAAAAATGTTACATATTCAACGTGATATCATTGTCAGGCCCCATTTTCCTTTAATTCATATGTGAACTATCGGTTATCATCCATTAAATAAAAATGCTGACGAAAAGAATTTGCATATTTTAATATGATATGGGTTTTTCATTTGAAAACAGGAAATAATAATTGGTACATATCAAATTCTTAAGCCATTTGTTTCCTTAGAGGTTATATTCAACATTCTGTTACTGGACGTGACTGGTGGAGCACCCTAGCAACATTTATTGTATTCAGCACATACCTAATGTCATTGACTGTTAATTATTAACCAACTCAGACAAACTCAAAGGGCTCAGATGGCAAACAAGAGTTCACCTGACTTTAAGTGACTTGAGTCTGGTGAGCTCTTGCTGTTGGGTTTTAATATCAGTGTCATTCACCAAATTCTCTTTCAAGGGAAACCAGTTTTACAGTATTTCAAATCCTCAAAATCTGAAATAATTACCTATCTTTTTAGTTAAAAAGAGTTTTGCAGGATGAAAAGAATCACATGGAAAGACAGCAGATTTTCTAGTTTTGCTTACAGAAGTATTAATGTCTTTCCTTGTTTGATTTATTTCACTCATGTTTACATTCCTACCATTCTCACACGCACATTATATTTACCTATGTACAACAAACCAACATACATACACACATATATATATGTGTGCGTATATATATATATATATATATATATATATATATATATGTGTGTGCGTATATATATATATGTGTGTGTATATATATATATATATATATATATATGCATTGGAATTCTATGTAAAGGCACTATATTTTTCACCATATACAAAACTAAATTTGTAAATTGAAGTACACGTTCGTATTTCTTCGTTAAGGCTGCTCCAAAGGTTTTACACCTTACCACTCTTAAATTCATTTTATGAAACTGACCGGTTCCTACTGGTCATTCTGGAACAGTAGGAACAGTTCCGGTTCTGGAACATTTCTTCCAGAACCGGAACATGTGATGTGACTCGGAGCTTTTACGGGGATGTTACTATCACAACTGATGTCACTTTTTGTGCTGTTTTTAGTTGTTTACGCCCGATTACTTTCCATCTCTTCTATCTTCTATAACCACTGCTGTTGTGCAGGTTCGCCGAAGTCGACCCGGGGAACATCCAGGACAAGTTCCTCACAGGGCAGAGACACAAAACAACCACAAACACTCACTTATTACTCTTATGGACAATTTACAGTCACCCAATCAAATAAGGGAGTACAAACTTTAATGTCATGTGACTGGTTACTTCATCCGTTAAAAATATCCATACGCACCTTTGACACAACGTCCAATTTAAAAACTCTTGTATTTAATTGGGGTTTGTTTGCTCGACCACAAAAACAGCGTCTTTACATGGTTGTACAGACCGTAAAAGAAAATGTAAAAAGAGGTGCATGTTCTCACTTGTGAATGAATTATTTGATGTGGACATTTAACTAAGAAGCTGTATAAACGGCAAAATGCTGAGAGGGATTTGTTTTCATATATACATTACATTCATGTCTTC
>VRLP01003791.1:0-15000 GCA_009660295.1 Lophius piscatorius | reverse complement strand
CATTCTGAGAGCTGGTTCCTGGAGAAGGCAAGAAGTTTTGTGAATTTTACGATTTGAGTTTTGAAGATTTGCGCCGGATCCAGATCGAAGCGTGGATTCGGGAAATCTTTTGCCGAACAGTTTCCCTGACTAAGACTGAACAAAACAGTGAAACATTTATGTATGTGATCAGCGGCACCGGGCATTGTGATACTTTAGTCTCAGAGTAAGTGTGAGGTGGCCGTGAAACTTACCCTCATGCAGACGATGGCTACTCTGAGGTTGGTCCCTCCGAGATCAACCGCCAGAGCGCTCTGTGTCTCCAGGATGTGATCAATGTCCTGGGAGATGATGTCTTTCACCGGGGGGAAACAGAAAGTCTTCTGAAGGGGCTCATCCAGGTCAACGGTACGTAGAAACTTGAGGATTCGAGGCACGGCGTTGCCATCTCCATAAATCTTGGAGCTGAGAGGAAGGAGAAACGATTCCTGTGTTCACATCATTTATTAAGTTCACCTGAATAAAAGCAGAACAAAGCATGAGAAGCGCACAAAAACGTCTTTTTTTTTTTAGGCGTGAAGACGGTTGCCAGTCGTCTAGCATTTACAATTTAACCAAATTAACCATTCAGCTCATTTCTCACTACAAAGACCCGGTGCGACGGACAGGAAGTAACAGCGGCAGTACCAGGGGTATCGCTTTCCGAACTGCAGCTCCAGAGCGTGGTAGATCTTATTCTGGGTGTCGGCGTCTCTGACATGGAGCACGTTTTCACCTGGAAGAGAGGGAATCCACATCAGCACAGATAGTTGAGACAACAAGCCTGAGGCGCATTCGCGCGTTCACAATAAACTCTTGGCTAGTGTGAGGATTCCGATCTTCACACCGCAGCTTTTCTCTCTTTTCTCCACCACAAATTCTAACCAGGTATTGATTTTGTACATATACTGAGTCTTGAAACGTAAAAATACCTTTTGTTGATGTTCAACAAGCTTCGTGACAAAATGTAGAAACCGGTTTTGGAGGGTTGCACCTTCAGCCCATGTGGCTTAAAGGCTGGTTGCTGCACGATCCGTACACGCACACAAACTAGCGCTACAGCGACTCCGAGCATCTCACAAGTAAACCAGAAAACACAAAGTTCGCAATTTATAACACCAGTAAAATAGAAAATAAGGATCTCTTCAACCCCGAGACGTTCGGCACAACAAACTGAATCACATACTTCAAATTGAATCACCCCGAGGAACAAAGCAAGTCAAGCTAACATTAGCAGAGCGGCTAAAGCTAACGGGAGCTCGGAGCCAACCACAAGCCCTGAAGTTCCTGAACAAAGCCAACATAGAACATATAACGGGCTGAACGAGGCGTACCAAGTTTTAATTTCATTTCAAAATGTCGTACAATTGTTGAAATGACGGAGGGTACATTCACTTCAACAGGTCAGAATACAAACACAATACACTTGTCCGACCAGCCTTTTCACTGCCACTGGAATCCTTCAAAATAAGAGCACCTAAAGTACATTACCAGTTATGATTTTCAAACTTTAAAGAAAAAAATAGGGACTGGCCAAGAAAATTGCAATCGGTGCATCTCTAATTATCTCATCTATCTTTTTTCATGGCTGGGCCCCACAGGAAGTTCACACGCATCACGGAACCTCTTGCTTTTGATGTCTGCACCCATATTAACAGGGACAGAGCAGAAACAATCGACAAACTGGGATATTTCATGCTTGACATGAAATAAACACAAATAAACGCATGAAATAGACACAAACACAAACATCTTAAGGTGGAGAGTAGCTTTTTTTTTTTTTTTGTGTGGTCTCGCCCCTCCATCTGAGCGAGCGTGAAACACACCAAGTCTGTAGTCTAACTATAATCTGGTTTTCGGTCACGCCTACCTGTTTCCCTGCCAGTCTGTCGAGTTCCCAGGTTAATGACGGGGGTCCCGAAGGCCCCGGCCTCTCGTACCCCACAGCTGCTGTTTCCGATCATGCAGCCGGCGTGGCACACCAGCTGGATGAACTGCTCGAAAGGAATGTGCTTCAATGCCCGGAAGTTGGGGTGCTGCTCGATGCCCTTCTTCCGCATCACACGCACCATCTCCTTACTTCCTGTTTACATAAGATCGAAAGGGTTGAGGGACACAGATCTGTTTATTTTGTTTAACCCTTGTGATGCAGTTTTACTGAGACCAAACCAAACATGGAGTAGAAGAAGAGAACACGTTTTATTTTCAAGCGTTCCAGAGGCCCCGACATTTCTAACGTAACTGTAGCACTAAAAAAAAAAAACAGTGAGTGAAACTGACCGGCGTCGATGTTAGGGAAGAGGATGAGGGTCGTTTTGTTGAAGGAGAGCAGCGCCTCCAGCATCAGCCCGTAGATCTTGATGGACCTCTTGATGTCGGTAGTGACCGGATGCTGCAAAGCCACGATGTACTCTCGCTCCTGCACCTTGTCACCTGCGATATTAAACCGAAGAGATGACCCGTGAACACGCTGTGACGTCTAACGCTGTGATTCTGTCCCCGCGGCGGCCTCCCACCGTACCCAGCCAGCTCTTGATGATGTCCTTGTAGTCCTCTTTGTGGTGCGTGGACAGCAACTTGTCATATGAGGGGCAGCCGGCCAGCAGGATGCGAGAGTGGTCCTCACACATGGCGATGAGGTGCTGCTCCGCTATGCGCGTGCAGCAGGCGTGGTAATGCGCTAGCTTGCTGATGGCGTGGCGGATTGAGTCGTCGATTGTGCCACTCACCTGGGAAAAAGGAGCAACAATGTGAACGGGTGGTTGGTTTTATGTCATTCAGTTAAAAAAGCAAAAACAAGACTCTTTGTGGAAATTAAGGGCGTTTGCCTCTTATAAAGAACAAACACTGTATAAAAACTCACTGATGTATTACTGCTGTGTAAAAGAACCAAAGCTCATATAACGATGTCGATGATGTCATAAATATAACAAACTACAAGGACCCTCAGTAGATCACATGCACCTGCAAATTCTCCTTAATTTAATCCTCGTTTCCTTTCCGATTAGGCTCCTTCAGGGAATAAGGCCGTCCATGTAAACCCCCCCCTTTAATACATGATGTTACATCATTACCGCGGCGTAGTTTTATGACACGGAACATAAAAAATAAACGAAATATGAAAGGATAGATTTTTTGTCAAACTATAGCCATTTAGCAAATCCCTAGTTTACATGGTATGTCTTGTGCCACAACAGGAATAGTATGTTCTCAACTCTGCCGCCTCACCTCTCCTCCCTCCACATGTAGTATTCTGATGTTCATCAGTGCAGCAGCAGTTGCGAGAGCCAGCGCGTCGAAGCGGTCCCCGTGGATGACCAGGATGTCGGGACGCAGCCTCTGAAGGACATCGGGGAGTTTGACGAGCGCCAGCCCAACGCTCTCCACCATCGCCGCCTCGTCTTCTCCCCTGACGATAGTGTGGAGCTTTGAGCCGATGTCAAAGTCGTCCTGTTCGATCATGCGGAAAGTGTTCCTGGAGAACGGGAAGAAGGGGGGCAGGGTTTCAGGACGGAAGTGGATCAACCAAATGATTCGTTTTGGGTTTGGAATCATCTATATGCCATTTCACTGTTTCGGGGGCATCTCCAGCAGGTTTTCTCCAGAAGGATAATGTTGTGACACTGACCCATAGTCATCAATGAGATGGGAGCCGAGCACCACGACCTCCAGTTCAAACTCGTCCGGGTGGGATTTGAGCCCAAACATGATGGGGGCCAGCTTGGAGTAGTCGGCTCTGTTGCATGTCGCCACACAAACCCTTAACTTCTTCTCACCCTGCATTCAATGGAGGTACAACCACCACAAACAATGGATTCAATATGCTTAACACAAACTCTCCTCTATGTTCCATTATTCCCACACTGACCACTAAATACTCCCCTCGCCATCGCCACCTCCAGGAAAACTACTATGTGTGTGCGCAGAAGACTTAAAATACACCTTTTAACTTCACAATGCCTATAAAATGATCATGTTTCGAATGGATTCTCATTTCATTACCTGGTCCTGGTCTTCCGTGTTTTTCCTCTCCATCTTTTCCCGCCCCCTCTGCATTCTCATAAAGTAAAGTTCCTGTACAAAAGAAAACAAGAGAGGGTGGAGATGAGTTTATAAAAGTCTGCGGATACATTTTCCAGACATAGGAAACATGTCGTGTGATGGTGCTTTGCGTGGCATCTATGACCGAGGGTGGAATTTAATGCCTTTCCCCCTCGTGTCACAAACGTGACTAGCATCTGCTGCTACGCCTGAATTGCCACAGTCACACTTTCACATTCTGGCATTCAGAGTGCCGTTCTTAAAGGGAAGACCAGGTGACTTTTTAGGCATTTTCCACCTAAGATGCAGATTTACTCTATACATATATGAGCCAATGTGGTAAATCACAGGGACCTTGAATTCCAGAGCGGATTGAGCTCTTGGAATTCGCAAACTCCTGAGGTTCAGAGTGACCCACCGACTGAGCGGCATGTAACTCCACTGCACTTGGGGGAGTAGAGACGGAGGGGTCAACGACATCAGAATGAGCTGACAAACAAGGATTCAAAGAAGAGAACAAAAAAAACAAGGTTCCCACTGCGGCAGGGACGTTCCTGTTTTCCCTGGTATGATCCATCGCTGAGCAACAGCTGCTGCATGGAACAAATGCAAACGCTGTCCAGCCCGACTTCAAATGTTACTGCGAGACGTTACATAATGGCATTTGGTTTGGGCTGCAAACCCCTACGAAGGGTGAGTGGTACCAAAAGCGTGTCCAGACCCCTCGGTGGCAGAGATCGCCGTCCCACCCGTCTCCTCCGTCCTTGGGGCTAAGATAATAAAGTTTTTTTACATAACATGTAAAGACATTTCCACCAGAGGTGAGGGCTAGTTTGATGTGATCGGTGATCGGCCGAGCAGCCTCACTGAGGCCGATATCGTGCCGGTTATGCAATTTGAACAACTCGGTACAACCGACTAAATCAGACACTTCCAATTGAATCACTCCGAGGAATATAGCAAGTTTCAAGAAGATAACGTTGGCAGAACGGCTAATGCTAGCGAGAAGACAGAGCTAGACACAAAAAAAAAAAAGAAATATAAAATCGGTCGGATCAGAATCTATAAAAATCTGTGAACTGCCAAGAAAAGTTCTAATGGGTGAACCTCTATTTTCCTCTGTTTATGGGAACCAACAACCGGAGTCATCTGAGGAAGAATATCTCCCCAATATTCCCCAGAAATTGAAAAGAATTAAAGCATCGGTATATAACATGGCATCCATGCTTTTGATGAGGCCAGAGAAGTGTGTATTCATTTTGATGGAGAGGGATGAACAACTATGAGAGTCACGTGAAAACTATCACGGCGAGGAAAAGTCAGAAAGGAAAAATCAAAATAACAGAAGGCACAACTACTTATTGTGGGTAATTCCAACATACAGTTTGGTTATTCTAGAGTGAATAGAGTCAGTTCATCATCTGATCAGACTCCTCCCTCTGGAGGTGTTTCAGTCACGTCCAACGAGGCAGAGACCCAGAGGAAGACCCAGAACTTCGCTGGAGGGGCAATATATCTCACATTGCCTGGGAACGCCTTGGGATCCCCAAGGATGAGCTGGGGAGTGATGCTGGGGAGTGGGATGTCTTGAAATCCCTTCTTAGCCTGCTGCCATCATAACAGAACCCCGGATAAGCCGAAGAAAATGGATGGATAGATAATTTGCCAGTGACAATCCAGATCTGACTGCCACTGTTCAGGCTCACTTTCAATCATGTTTCCATGGAAACGGCAGCGATGAAACTGGTGAAACTCATAAAACTCATCTTGTGCCGACGTGGATCAACAATTAACTCCATCCTAGGTGAATTTCAGCAAACTGACATGAAAATTATTGAAGTTCAAAAGTGCCTAAAAATTGAAAAGCACTCACATTGAAGAAACAAATTATGGGATGCACACCTTTAGGGGTCCCTACAGTAACGGCAGCTCCATGACCGACTTGTTTGAATCATCTCTGAACAAACCATCAGGGAATCAGAGGACGTTGGAACACACACAATCTTCAGCTTGAGTGCATCTTGACAGGAAAAGCAACTGATAGCGAAACTTAACCAATGCTGTCACCGCGTACATCCCATAGAAAAAAAGTCTCTTATGTGCTTCAGCTTGAAGCAAATAATACACACTCTCTCCAATCATGTTTCCATCGGCATGAAGAGTTGGCAACAATTAATATCCCAACAATATAAGAGTTGGAACCATATAAGAGTTTTATTAACACATTTTTGAAGAATGCAGAATATTAGCTTTTTTCCATTATCAGGAAAATCAATGGAAATATTGACATTGTACAACCTTACTGTAATATCTCTGCTTCACGTCACTCGCCCATATATCTCTGAGGGAATGTGGTGAAAACAAGGAAGGCACAATGTGTCAGCTTCATACAAGTCCAAATAACTAACGGTTGAGGTTCAGTTTGTCAAGAGACGGTGTTCCGAGTTCAAGGCCTGTGATGTTTGACGGGGTCTGATTTAACCCGGAGTATTAAAGTCAGGAGTATGTATCAGGAGTATTTGTCGTCCACTATACTCCGGACTTTCCCCTTTGCTTAAATGTAAATACAGGACGTATGAGCTGCTTGTACAGACGACCTATATGTTGTTTGATGAGGACAGGCTGTAAAAGGGGAGGGTCGATGTTTTTCTTCACTATATGCTTGAACATATATTTCTGTTTGATCTTATTACCTGTAATTTTGTTAAACATAGACAACTCTATTGTTAATTTTTGTAGCATGATCACAGTTACAATCGGTATCTAAAACACTGAAATTCAGCTGCAGCAACACCTTTAGAGGTAAAAGAGTACAGAGTGAATCCCCACTCAAAATAAGCAACATAAAACAACAGACACACAGAAAAAAAGAACCCTTCATAGATTAAATCCCCCGATTTACCCTGAATCTCATTCACCAAATCACCACTTGTATTCAAGCATCACAAGACAGCCTCAGCAGCCAGCGTGGGATATGGGGGCAGGGACGAATGCGGCGGCACGGATGACATGGCAACAGGGGACGACCGACAATATGCAGGCAGAAGAAGAAAAGAGGCCACGATAGACATGGAAATGGGAGGGAAAAATATTACAAATAATGAAGAGAGGAAAGAGGAAAAAGGCCAGCTGACTCACATGTGGGTTTATGCATAAAGAGCCCGGTTGCTTTTCCATTTCACGCTCTGTGGATTGTCGGCTAAAATCCCTCTCTGCCCTTATTTCAATCCTTCTGTATTTGATTTCTCTATTTAGCTCAGACGCATTATTCAATGGTGCGAGGGAGGGGTGGCAGGCAAGCGGCTGTGCAAGACAGAAAAGAAGAGAGAGAGAGTGAGAGGTGGGGTGACTCATTCATACAGCTGGGGGAGGGTCCCTGTGACAGCAGGGGGCGGAGTTAACGTGCATTAAAGCCTGTGATTGGCTGAGCGTAAGATAGAAAGTATATGTGGCATCCAGGCTCACAGACGGGACAGTCGGTTGCCTTTGGAGCTCGTGTGCTCATGACCACAGTCCCCATATTCCTCTGAAAGGACAAATATCTGAAGAACACCTCAGATAAATCTGCTTTAAGAAGGGTCTTGACTGTACGCCAGCCCACGCTGTGTTTCAAAGGGGGCACACATCTTATCCCACACGAGATTCTTGAGGGATCATACATGAAAATGAGAACCTGATTTATGACGAGATCGCGCTGTGATTTTTTTTATATATGCATAAATAACACTTAGGTATAATATTTTCTGCAAGTGGAATAGAAAAATGAATGTAAGAAAATATGTAAAAACAAAAAAATCTAGAAATTGCATACAGACCCAGAAAGTTAGAGAAAGTAGTTTGAGGAAGATTCAACGGACTAACTAATTAGTTCATTTTTCAACCAGCCAGTAGAAATCATCATTCGTTTTTTTTCTGAATTTACTGCAGAATTAACAGTCTCCATGCCAACAAGCCAACGCGACCCTTAGAAATATGTGCAAATAAAACTAACAATGACGAATGGTAAAAGTTTAATCCGGCTCCAGCCTGCTAGTAATCATTAATAAATGTTTTGGAATTTCTGTACTTCTCTACGCACACAATCTTTCAAGGATAGTCCTTGAACCATTCATTCATTGCTTATCAGAAGTAATAAAGTTCTCATTTTGACTTTCCCCCCACAACAGTCCCAAACAAAAAGAACATGGGGTGATTTACAACAATCTTGACATTTTAACAAACTCAGAAAAAGACAACATCTATTAGTCTAGCTATAAATCATCATTCATCCGTTTAAATGCCCCTAAAACAGCCGTGATTTATAAAAGGGGGGGGGGGCATCTTGAATCTTTGATTCTAAAAGCTTAACAGTCACAAAATCCTGCAATTAACTTTTAAAACTATGAGATAAAATCTCGTAACTCATTGGCGATCACCGATTTTCATAAAGTCTGACCGGCCGGATCCAATCTTTGCCGATTACGATGTTTTTTTTTAAGTTTAAAAATTATAATGAGGAATGTATTTTAAGTGCTCTTATTTTGAAGGACTGCAGTGGAAATAAATATATATGGTGGGCCCTGTGTTAGATGTATTTATTCTGACCTGTTGAACTGAATGTCCCCTCCATCCTCCCCGCCATGTGTTTCTTTAACCAATTGTATTGTTGTGTTGACAACTGTACGACATTTCGAAGACAAAACAAAACTTTGTACGCCTCGTTCAATCCATTCTATGTTAAATGTTATGGGGCTTCAGGGCAGGCTCTGAGCTCCAGCTAGCTTTAGCCGCTCAGCCACGAGCCCGCTGTATCTATGCATGTATACTGACATTCATGGTTTTAAAACCTCAGGACAAAAGAAGCTGCGGCGGAACAACCTCGAAATCGTTCAGCACAAAAAGTTCGTATTTAGTCGCCTGAGGACCATAGCACGTTAAAAGCTAAGTATAGAAGAGCGGCTCAACCTAGCAGGAGCTCGGAGCCAGCCACACGCCCTGAAGTACTTGAGCAAAGCCAACATATAAGATATAAAGAACTGAACAAAGTTTTATTTTCACTTGGAAATTTGATACAATTTTTCTAAGAAAGGCGTGGAGGACGTAGGCTACGTTACTTTTCAACAGGTCCGAACAACGCCGATAAGCCTCACTTCCACTGTAATCCTTCAAAATAAGAGCACTTAAAATAAATTACTCATTAAGATTTTAAAACTTTAAAGAAAAACAATCGGCATCGGCCGGTCACAAGAATTACGTTTCGACGTACTTCTCAGCTACAGTCCTGCTTACATGAAGAAGGTTACACTCTGGAACCCCCGCTACAAAAGTTAGAGTTTTGAAGGCCCCAAAAAACGAACAAAAGGCAAAACCACATGTGCAATAAAAAGGTCATGTAAGGACCCTATGACTGCTGCCAAGTCTAGAGGGGAATTCTTCCTGCTGAGCTCCCTACAACAGTCCCATTCAACAAGGAGTCCAGGGAGCTGTCCTTGGGCCAGGACGTTTGCATTTCCGTTAAAGAAAAGCTGAGATCACTGAAGCATGTTCATTTCCACGTGACTTTCTTTAGCCTACCATCGTTATTCTAACTAATGTGACAAGACACAAAGAATCTCTGTCCATTTCTCCTGCTGTCTGTCTGAATGTTCTTCAAACACCATTGATTCCATCTAGATCCCATTTGGTACATGTATTGGTGAAGACCCAAGGACAAGCAGTGCCAGCGTTGGTGCCATTTGGATTCGAGACATGTTCAATATTGATGAACCTAATATAACTGTGCAAACTGCCCTTTGCACTCAACTCAAAGGGTAAAACACACAGAGAAGAGACGCTGAGGGGCCGATTGTCATAAAAAATAAGTGTGTGAAAAGGTATTTGTCACTAATTCTTCTAGAAAGAAAAAAGAAATCAGAGGAAAAACTGAGCAGATGGTGATTGACACCACCTGTTTACTCTGCAGAGGCAGCAGGAAAACCCATGTAGGAAGCAAAGCAATAAATGTAGTGCTGAGGATGGAGCAGCAGCAAATGACATTTAAGCCAGAAATGAGAAAGTCTGCATCAAAACATTTATATCAAACCCTATCTTAGCCTAACCCGTATCAGCATCAAACATGTGACATTTGGAGGAGATTGGACCGTTGACACTGAAGATTCTTTTTTCAAGGCAAAATAATGACATTCACCGCACCGCCACGGAAACACTGCAGGGAAAAAGATCCCTAATATTCACATTAAAGATTCATGAAAGCGGCTCTTATGGCCACATTTGAGGTCGATCTGATCAATGGGTTAACAAATGTTACACAAAAAAGAAATTCCATTTACGGTTGCCACATAGTGGCGCTTTGACTGCAGCTGAATTCTGTCATGACTCGGTGTTAATTATTATATATATATATAATATTATTATTGATTCTCTTATTGTGAAGGTTATCGTCATCATTCTGGTCTGTGTTCCTGTTTTATTTTTGAAGGTTTTATGTATGTTGTTAAGTTAGTTTTACACTTCCTGTCAGGATTCATTTATGTTTTGCCTTTTTAGTGTTTTTATCTGTTTATTTTTCTTCATTCCTTCTTCGTGTTGTTTTTTTTTTACGAGTTTCTCTTGTGCTCCTTTTCCGTCTGTGTCTGTCCTGTGATTCTATTCTCCTCATGTGTGATTGTCAATCACGTTCACCTGTGTCCCCCTCTCCAGCTGTGTCTCATCGGCTGGTTATCCTCAGTGTTTATAGTCTGTGCTCCCCTGTCCTCTGTGCCAGTCTGTCGTTGATGATTCGCCGTCACACGTTGCAGATATTTCGCGTGTTTTCCTAGTGCAACTTTTTCCTTGTGGATTTCTTTCTTGTGGATTTTCTCGGTTCTGGAGTTGGATTGTTTTTTGACTCTGCCTCTGCCTTTTGGATTTGGAAATGTTTGACTTATTGGACTCCTGGCCCGGTTTCGCCCCCTGAGTTTTTGTTGGACTTCGGATTGTGCTATTTAATATTTAATTTGCACCAGCTCTGCCTCAATTGTGTGTCCTAACTCTGCTCCTGCCAAGTTCTTAACAAATTCATGTCATGTGGATGTCTCCAGGTCTCAAGTCTTAACCACCTTAAGAGGTTCAGTTGATTCAAATCTTGGATGGAGGAATTATATGAATTATATATAATTCAATTATATATTGAATTATATGACAACTTCCTGTTTCGTGGTGATACATTAAAACTTGCCAAAACGTAAAGAACAGTAAATATCATCCTATTATAATATCATAACTGAGCAGGGACGTCGAAATTAGGAGATGATCGCATGATGGGATAAATATTGAAATGTTGATGGGAAATTATTTTAAAAGGTCTCCTCTTAAAAAAATGTCATGAAAATAAATACGTTAATCATTAGATTAATCAACAGATTGCAAAAAACATATGTAGGATTTGCTTATCGATAGAAAAGCTTTAAGTGCAGACCTACACTGTTAGTATTTTAATAAGCCTGTTTAGGCAGTGACAGGTGAGCAGTTCTTAAGACGGCTACTAGCAGCGATAGCAAGCAAAAACGAGCGTTTTGAATGTACTAGTTATCCAAAAAATGACAAAGGAGGCGGTAAACGATCCCCTTTGTTGACACAGCTGGGTTGTCCTACTTGATAAAGGACACCGGTTCCTCTTGACGAAAGAGAATTTGATGTCACCATTGGCTGTAGTTGGAATCTAGATTCACTTATGATGAAGCAAAAGAGCAAACAAAGGAATGAGCAAACCGATAATCTCTCAACCCTCAATTCAAACATAGACTTAAACATATATTAAGTAGGTAAACAATTTAGTTCATATGTGAGATGACAAGCTTTAAAAAAAGAAAAAAAAGCTTAATTAATTAGTCATTAACTAGATATGGATGGTTTTGAGTAGTCTTAGCATGGATTACTTCCTTTCCCCAAACTGCATCAGACTTTCAGGGGTTAAAATCTGCTGTGTCTTAAACTTTAAGACATCAAACAATCATTGTGTAACTGTGAGTAATCTTTTTTTGCTAGGGTATGTTTTTGAAGTAATCTGCAGATAGAAATTACGGTATTTCAAATCGTTGTTAATAAGATAAAGCCATCTAATGGTTCTCTCTTCCATTTCCATTTGAGTAAATTACTTTCTCCTGCTTATCCAGGGCCGGGTCGCAGTGGCAGCAGGCTGAGAAGGGATTTCCAGATATCCCTGTCGGCAGCAAAACTCTCCAGCTCTTCCTGGGGGGTCTCGAGACATTCCCAGGCCGGATGAGAAATATAGTCCCTCCAGCAAATTCTGGGTCTACCTTGGGTTTCTCCTCCCAGTTGGACTTGCCTGAAAACCTCCAAAGGGAGGCGTCCTAGTTAGAAGCCCGAACCACCTCAACCGGCTCCTTTCGACTCGAGTGAATTACAAATGATGATGATAATAATATGGACATGGCTTAACATCAAAAGAAACGGTATATGTGGCAAGAACAACCACGGCCATAACACCACAAACGTAAGGTCTTATGTTTCCAATAAAATAATTCATAATCTGTAAGACCACATCAGTGGTCGAGCACTCAAACCACACAACTCAGAAAAATAAAACAGCCATTTCCACTTCCAAGAAGCCAAACTTGGCTCTCTGGCCACTCTGCACTTCATTGGACTTGAACGTATGAATGTGGCAACCAGAGGGGGGGTAACCCACCTAAACTCCTCACTAAGAGAGAGATGTACTGGATCTCCACGCTCAACACCATGACACCTTCTCTGAACAGATCTCACGTCGGCACTATTCGCCATACCCCACCTCTTCATCGCTGCTCCATAGCATCCATGTCCATGAGACCATGTGACACATCTCCGTATGACCAGTCAACTTGAAATGGAATTGTGTTCTATACTGTATTTGGATACTCATTGAATGATAATAATGTGATAACCTGTAAAGGGTTATAACAGGATTTATACAACACACACACACACATATATATATATATTCACATTAGCACCTACTAGCAAGGTAACTCAAATAAGTTCAATGCTTTTTCATTCACATTTCCACAACATCCTGGAAAGTTTGTAATCTAGCGGATCAGTTTGATACCATTCTGGGTCAAATCACTGCTTCATAGAATCGACTTCCGTTTCCGATCCTTACAGCAAGCAAGCAAACAAAGTCAGTGTCAGGGACGTTTAAGTGTTTAGTTCTTCTTTTTTTGGTAAAATGATAGTAGTTTTTGGAGAACACTGCCTTTTCTGGGAGTTGCGGTAAGTCCGCCTCGAAGCGAACAAGTCGCCGATCGTCGCCTGTCCGCCTCTCGGTCGTCGCGGTAAACGTGTCAGCCGCGCGAGCAGCTGCATTTTCAGCAAACATCGTCACGTTAACCACAAAACGGAAATCTATTTGTTTGAAACATTTTATGAGTAAAGCCATGACAGACAGGAAAAAGGATCCCTGAACGAGAAAGTCAATCTTTCACAGACATTTATTAACTCCCGGTAGATCACTTTTTCCTTTTCGGATTTTCGGTAAAACACTGTTGAGTTTCCAGAGGGATTTCGCTTAAAGTATAAAAGTAAACAACCACTTCGTTCAAGTAGTGATTATATTTCTAGTGCCCAGTCTGGCTTCGCGAGCAATCCCACAATCCCTTGCGAAGCGATTCTCTCATCTACAATGAATGAGTGGCGGACTGCGCGCGCCCCTGCCTTTATACCGTTAGACAGCGGTTTCTAAATTTACCAAGTTATCCCAAGATAAAACGTCTAGTTGTCTGGCCTAACAGCGGATAATATCAAAACCGTATCAACACAAATGCAGTGTTATCCTGCTGATGTTTTGTGACAAGTTGCGGAAAGCAGCATCGTTTAGGACTTGTTACGCCGTGACTTAGCTTTAGAAGTTAGCTAACGCCACTAGCTGCGAAGCCAACCTCACAGTTAGCTCAAGTTCGCCCTCCTAACCATTTATTACATTGTAGTGGATTCCCGTCTAACGGAAATGACAATTACCTTCAGTTATCCACAGATGCCGCTCTCATCTCATTCTGTTAGTAACGATTACATTCACTCCTTTTCCGCGTTCTCTGGGTTTCCAGTGGTTACCGACCCAACGTGTTCTGGTCATAGGGGAGGAGGTGGGCAACGAGGGGGGGTGGTTTCGCCGTTAAAAGAAGACCGGAAGTGCGTTGTTGGAATTTCAGAATAAAACCAAAAGTGGAAAGAGTATGAGCGCATAAACGTCAAACTCCTCAAACATGACACCAAGCAAATACTACCATACTTTTCACAACCCTAACCCTAACCCTTCCGCCCACAGCACAGAAACAGCTCTGCTTAGAGTCACAAATGACCTACGGATGGCAGCAGATGCTGGTTCACCTTCCCTCCTGATTCTCCTTGATTTGTCTGCTGCCTTCGACACAGTTGACCCTGGAATACTCCTACACCGCCTACATGCCCCTCCCCCTTGGCCGTGTCATCAGGCGATATGGACTCTCATTCCATTGTTACGCTGATGACACGCAAATCTACATAAAAACTGACACATGTTCCTCCGCAGCCTCTCCATCCTCATCGTCATCAACTTTCTCCAGTTGAACAGCTCCAAAACCGAAGCAATTTTAATTGGCCCCCCACATCAGACCCAGTCTTCCTCCATAACCAGTATTACCTTCTCTGGTCACGACATTCCCCTCTCTTCATCAGTCACCAACCTCGGCGTAAGATTCGACCCTCAACTCACTTTTGAATCCCACATCAAACACATCTGCAAGATCTCCTTTCACCATCTCAGAAATATCTCGAAACTCCGTTCTTCACTCACCTTGAGTGATGCTGAAAAGCTGGTCCACGCGTTTGTCTCCTCCCGACTGGATTACTGTAACTCACTTCTCATCGGGATCCCTGATAAAAGTCTTCAAAGACTTCAGTATGTTCAAAACAGTCTGAAGGATCCTGATGAGAGTTCGTAAACAC
>VRLP01003790.1:0-58335 GCA_009660295.1 Lophius piscatorius | reverse complement strand
TTCACACTCATTACCAATGACAGGGATTCACACTCATTACCAATGACAGGGATTCACACTCATTACCAATGACAGGGATTCACACTCATTACCAATGACAGGGGTTCACACTCATTACCAATGACAGGGGTTCACACTCATTACCAATGACAGGGATTCACACTCATTACCAATGACAGGGATTTCAGTTTCGTATTTGTCCTCATTTTTGAGGACAAATACGAAACTGCTTGTGTTTACCTTAAAGTGTTAAAACATAAGGATAAAGGATAGACTTACCTGACTATGCCATAGCCGAGACTGACAATGAGGACCAGGATTCGGGCTAAAGTTCTTTTGAGTGCAGAGAGCAGCTCAGCAAAAATCACAGCACCTTGAACTGTGAAGGTTCACAAACAAAATTACAGGCTGCATCGAAAAGAAACAGTATTTCACAGACAACCAAATGTCTCAATTAACTAACCGTAGTCTCCTTTGTAACGGATGCTCTGGTATTCTGAGTAAAAGACGGCTTTTTCCAGCATGCCAAGGATGATGACGGCACCAATCCAGAACTGGATCCGCAACAGATCTCTCCAATAAAGGGCGCACCAGAGGAGCCAGAGAGCCCCGAACAGCACATACACAATACACATGACCATGAAGAACTGGAAGGGAAAGACAGAATGGTTTGTTTTAAATCAGAGTACACCAGGGCTGGGATAAAGACCAGTACCGTCCAGGTCGGACTGGCCACTTTGAAATATTAAGTATGATGAGTCGATGCTGACTTTGAAAGCAACTGATTTACAGGAGACAAAAAAGAAAAGGAAGACCAAAATGACATTTGATCGCAGACATTCCCCAAAGCTGAGCATCAGAAACATACCAGTTCCATCTTGTGTGAATTCTGTTGTTGAATAAGTTGTAAGGGCAAAAGGATTGCGTCGATTGTCTTAATTAATATAATATGTCTTGTAGGAGTATGGAGTTGGTGCACCTTCCATTGGTTCCTAGTGTTTGGATTTTATGTTTTGGGTAGAAGCAAAACAACGTAAAAAAAAATAAGGCAAAAGCCTACAACTGGCAAAACCAAAGACTATAGACCTCTCCAAGTCACATGGACATCTCACAAATATGCTCACCATAGGATCAAAGCCAGGGTAGCTTCTAATTGAACTTCAAAGCCAACCAGGCGCATAGAAGTCTTTTGTGAGCTCAGAAGGTACCGCCCTACAAACTGTCTGTTCTCCAGACTCCCTTTGTGCCCTGAGGAAGAGCCACTAGGCCCAAACTTTGGCACGCATGTTGTTATGACAAGGCCAAAGTAAATTGATGTAACCGACATTAGTCACTTTTCACTGGAACCACTGGTAGGGCTGCTGTGAAATGACTATGCAGATACAAGTCTCTGAAGCAGAGATAATCAAATATTTAGGTGAATCAAGTGTTGGCTTACATATATCTTGGGATGTCGGAGCTGATCGAACATCAATAGTGCTTTATAAGCAGCGCTTGGACCTTAAGAGAGCCTGTGTAGATGCTTCATATCTAATGCACTCTTTAACAGTAGGAAAAAACACTGCCATTGATTTTAGACCAGTAATCATTTTATCTCCCCACCATTAAGACTCCCAAGTAGCACTCAACGTTACTAGCAAAGAGTTTCCTCTTCAGACTTATTCGGAAAGCTGCTTAAAGGAACCCTTTTCTCTGGAAGAGAAAGGGCGAGGGTGAACCTGTTGTTTCGGCTGATGGCATGTTTCATTAAGCTGTGACTTGTTATTTCGTGATTCGGGCTGTTCTGGGTCTCTTAAAGTGAATTCATGATAGAAACAACGAAAGAGTTCAGACAAGGATAGAGGACACTAGATATTAATCCCACATCATGGAAATTCACGTTACAGAAGTTCCAGAGAAAACATAAACAGAGAATCAGAAAAACAGTTCCATACATATAAAATCAAATAGAATTGCAATTAAATATGATATTCACTTCAAACAGAGTTTTTGTAAACAGTGCAAATGTCGGTTTATGGTCTGCAGAAAATGCAGACCTCAGGTTGACTTTTCTTGTTCATATTCATTTAAATATCTTAAATTAGATCTAAGTTAATATGTCCCTGATTTAACATGAAACAAAAAGGAATAAGCTTCAAGCAGTCAGAATAATGTGAAACTAATAATCAGCCTCTTACACGTCTGGCAGCTCGTTAACAATGAGCATTAAAAAAAACGATTCAATCCCTGACCAGCTCTACTATGATCATAATACCCTCCTGATTAAGGCGATACCTTTTCAAAACTCCGTATCGTGAAAGGTTTCTACAATGCTGTCATGATTATGTGGCGGATTGCCTTCCGCTGCAATTTTAGATCGACTTTGCATGCAAGCGAAACACAGAGTGGAAGATTTTGACTACTTTAAAACAGGTCAAAACTGCTCTTCATACTACAAGTGACTAAATCCTTGAACAAAAAGGTTTAAAAAGGTTTACTCTAGATCTCATCGCTCTCATCAACACCAATCAATGATGTTGCTTTATCCAGACATCACAAACTATCTACCACACTCATTAAAGGGGCGGACACATAAATATGAATATTTTATTGAACCCTGATGTAGAGGTTTTGCACATGCTCACTTTAACCAAGCTTATTTCTATTGCTGTTATTAGTTATTACTGCTTCTGTTTTGTTATCTGGACTTGAGAGAAAACATGTGAAAATTCACTGTGTATAATTACAACATACATGATTCTAATTAGGAATCTTTTATACTATATTATATTGTTTTTAAAGGGGCTGTGACTTTAATAGTTTACGTACAAGCTATATTCTATAAAAGGTTTTGCATCTTACCGAAAGATCATATAATACAAGTCTGTGACATACTCCGTCTGCAATAATCTGGTCAGACTAGAGCTTAAATTATAGAGTGTGTTAACCCTTAAACGTCCTGCTCAACTGTTTGGTCAAGCACATTAAGAGTGACTATTTCTAATAGAAAAATGCGTGCCACTTGACTGAAACCATTTATAACATGACCCAGCGGCAGCATGTGAATGCTTAACAGTAAGGGACCACAGATGGAGCCCTGGGGGACACCACAGGTCAATGGGGTCATCGAGGACGAGGCATAACCCATGGCAACGGGGAAAAGTCCCACTTGAAGTAGGATTTTCCTGGCATGCGATTACTCACCAAACATAATTATGTAACTAAATACAACCAGAAGAATTGGAATAATTGTCAAACAGTTTTTTAAAACCATGCTTTCCCAAAACGGTTTAGAGATTTCATTTTATCATATTAAAATGGATTATTTTCAATTAAATACAAAATATCTTCATGAAATAATTTCCAATTTCTGATTTTTTTTTTCCTGATTAGAAACATGACCTAACAATTTGTTGTAGAGTTTCCAAGATGTTAAATTAATAGATCCCCAAAAGAATTAAAACGTACAAAGTGATAATTTTCCATTTTTTCGTGAGGACATGAAGTTGAGTCAATGTCATGTCTTTTATCTCTTATGTTAAGGTAAGACATGGATGAATGTCACTAGCCAATAATTTCCCCATGGGAAAAATAAAGTATTTTACTTTCTATATTGGATAACTTAAATGGTCTGTTTGCACCAAACAGTGACGTCACTTATTCCTAGAATTTCTCATTTAATCGTATCTTGCAATTTAGATTTAAGGCAATATTTAAACATTCCACACAACTCCCTATATACATATTAAGCATATACATACCATCATCAGTGGCCAGTCTGCTGGAGAAGAGTAATCATGTGGTCCCTTCATCTCAACCTTCACTGATGGAAGAAATTAGAAAAAGCTCACATGAACCGACATGTCACTTTACCCTCTTTAAGTACATTTTCCTTCACTAATTTATCTTCTGCATGGGTGTCAGAGATTCTTAAACGTCTTCATAAAAATACTGCATTTCTCACTTGTGAAAGCAAAGCTGGGTCGCTCTGCCCCGTTCTCTTCATCTTCGACTCCACCGGGCAAAGGCTGAACCTTCACTATGAACAGATATGGACTGTTCTTCCACGCCCTGGCCACTTCACTGGTATCCTGCAAAAAAAGAGAGAGGATCAGGGTAGTAATTCTTTCGGATCAAAATCAGAATCATAAAACGGTTTAGTACCAAGAATGTCACACTTTCAAATTTGACCTGGTATCTCGGCGCAAAGCACCCTGTCAAGAAAATCCATATAAAAATTGAAGGAAAAAATAAATAAAATAAAAATAGAATACACTAAAATCCCGGAAAGAAAAGTTAAGACCAACGGCTTGTGCAGAATCCTCATGCTGAAAAGCATCAAACAGAATTGAAAGTTTCCTGGTTGATGGCTTAACGTCGTAGCACAGAGTCCCAAGAAAGTCACGGTTGGATCTTTCCCTTTTTCTTTGTTCCCTCACAATAAATATGGCAAAACTTCTCGCTAAGAAGCTTGACCGATAGCAACATCACCTGACGGTGAATCAGACTCAAAGTAAGTCGGAGCAGCAAATGCTAACCTTGCTTGTTACACAAAATTCCTCCAGTGTGTAATGACCTGCTGTCAACGGGATCATGCCAGCAGTGACAGGATGGAGGCGGCTGCTGCTGTGATTGTGATCGCAGCCATGACTTTCACCTTTGAATGTTATTACCATATAATATTTTAATAAGGTGTAGTTACGAAACTCTTCCCCTAACTCCTGCAGAGAACATTATAACACGTGTACTATGTGTGATAGAAGAACTGGGTCATTTTTTAAAAATGCTTTCTCTGCTGATGTTACTGGGAGCTCTGCTTCATCTCCGGCTCCTTGTCTTGGCATTTGTTTCAGGTTCTCTCAATGGGAAATGCTCCTTGCAAGTATTCTCAGAAGCACCACCAAGTACCATTGCACCAGCCGCGACTGGCTGCAGGTCGGCATCAGTGTGGTACTTTATATAATCAATCACCTCATCACTGTGTCAATGTTGATGTCCTGAACTGAACTCAGACCGGAGCTGGATTGGTGGACACAAACTGTTGAATAAGGTGCAACTGCCTGTGATATCCACGCACTGTCGCTACATCCTGCTTGTACACGCTTCATCTCTTATTATCATAGGGTGACCTTGAACCTAATCCTGTCTTTGTTCTTAAGTTGGTCAATCCATGCTGACCTGTGGACCTGACAGCATTTCAACTGCTTTCTCACAGCTAAAAAGACTAGATTATCCCTCATACCATGTTAAAATTTGAATTTTTTTGTTCAGAGAGAAAAAAAAAAGATTTTCTTTTGGGCACCTGAGCTCCAAAATGTCTATCTGAAGCTCCCATTTTCCATTTTTAGGCTCAAAAATAAAATATATTATATTGATATATCCCATAGTGCATTGATTAATAAAATAATCAATTTATTGTTTAGTACATGGAAAATAAACTTTTCCATTCATTTTTTTTCAGTGTTTACGTCATTGTCAACTGTAAACCAAGAGGTATTCAAAGGGTTAAAATCTTGAAAATAAATGTATGTATTCTTTTATATAATACATTAGTAAGATTTCGTGACATCTTAAAAAGTGAACATTTCTGTTCTCAAGGAGGAGAAAGACGAAGTGAAGCACGAGGGTTAAAGACATTCATGTTAAATGTAATAAAAATGTTCTTACTGGCTTGTCGGGCCAAATCAGGCTCTGATTTGATGGGCCACTCTACAAGAACATGGAATAAATAAACAAAAGAAAGATATTCATATAATAATTCTTAATACAGACATTATGATCAATACGGTCAAATAACCCGTGATCTCTGACTCACCTTTGGACTAGTGAGGGGCTGATATGGACTGAAGTCTGAGTGGTACATCTAGTTGAGAGAATAAATTCACGTTCAGTTGTGTTCTATACATTTTCAGACAAACGTTTGCCTTGATCACAAACCTTTGGTAGGAATAGGGACGAGCAGTTATTGAAGTACATGTAGCCCTGACTGTAGAAGCCATTCCAGTCGTCCTTCAACATGTGTTCCATTCCAAACAAATTCATGGCTTTGTTGTCCTACAGAAGACAGGGCAGGGAAATCAATAAGACTGAAATGATATAATGTACAGTAAGTTTAGATTACATGAAGACATGTGGCATGTACCTCAAAGTTAAAGCAGCCGTTGAACACTTTGAGTCATTTTCAGTGTCATGAAAACACTTTATTTAAACTATAATGATTTGTTTGCAATGGTAATGCCATGATTAGGAACTATCCATCCATCTATCTGTCTGTCTATCCCATCCACATCAACGGTGCCTACAGTACCGGTGTGTGATGTTAACAGCCTGGACAACAGAAGCAGTTGAGAGTCAGACACAGCAGACAGAAGTAAAAACTCACTGGTGTGTTGAAGACTTCATTGTAGCAAACAGAGGAGCGGAGGTACCAGCTGATGTTGAAGGCCAGGTTTTTGTCACATGACCCCGTATCACCCTGGACTGGAGTGAGATAAAAAAAAAAGACCCGTTACCGAGATTGTTCTCACTTCATCACTGGTGAAATACTATTTTTTTTAAATGTAAGTTAATGACTCAACTTTTCAGACTGGCTAGTGTTTTACAATTTCATGGCTTCGATATTAAAAATGTTTGTTGTCCGTTCATATATAATTGCATATTTAGATATATATATAAAAAAAATAGTTTGTGTAGTTTCTTATATCATCTTTACCAAGCATCCAGTAATGTTGTTGATGTTTTCTTTAAATGATGTGTCTAAATCCATTTTTGTTTTGTCAGTTACATGTTAATCCTACTGAATTGCAATTTATTGATCGTGAAGCCGGATTCACAATGAATGCTTATAAATATAATTAATTTAATGTGTAGCTAGTAGATGCAAGTAGACAGCCAGGCTAAGCAAACGACACAAATTCATGTTACTCGTGTCATTCACTCATTAGCTGAAAAACTCGAGCAAAAGATTCGTGTCACTTTGTAAAAAACTGTCTCTGAAAGCGTATCTGTGTTCAGATTCTCAAAACGTCTGGATGTCAGTAGGTTGCAACGGATAAAGTTGTGATCATTTGGTTGTAAGTCGTATCTATATGTGAGCATAAAGGTGTTTTCTATAAATAGATTTGGATTCCTTGATTGATAAATGAAATAGTCCAAGATAAATTTCACATTGTGTTTCCAGGTGAAATTCATCGTAAAAATGCTTGAATTCCTGAAACTGAAATGTGACGTTGGCTTCAATTGAAAAACTCGATGTGTATATTCTTTGTAGACTTTTCTGCCATCTTTTTGGAGCATAATGTTCCTTGCCTTAATTATCTTGTCACTGAGATATTGTTTGCAGTACAAGTAAGTCATTGACTAAGCTGGTTTGGAGCAAGAAAATGTGTAAGACAGGAGATCTAGTTTGTCTGACAAGCCATTAGACATGACATTACATCATATCATGGGATACAAACTTCAGCATAACATGCTTCTACTCCAATCCTGAAGGTTTTCTGCTTCCCCTTTGGGGATTCTTCATCAAACTAAACACAATAACTACATAGGGGTAGGGTTATTATTAAATATAAGTACGGATGAGGACTATTATACAGCTGGTGAATCAAATGTGGCTAATGTTGCATAGCACTGCAAAAACTAGCTGGATATTAACTAAATATGATTCGAATGACTCTGTAGAACAAACACCTGCAACAAGAACAAACAATCCAACACGTCACTTGTGAACCTCACGCCCCACCCCCTATACAAAGTTTCATGAAGATCCTTTCTGTCTATATTTTGCATTATTTAAGAAAATGTTGAAAACCAGACTGAAATCACACACGTGGAAAAATGTATTTTGTAAATATATACATATGTATATATAGCATTTTAATTTGTTTATGCTGAGGTGACCTGGCAATCATTCAGATTCACCAGAATCATTTAAATTCAATCTGAGATATCTGTGTGTTACCCAAATCATTTGAAATTTACTTGAATGAATCATTTGAGTTTTATATTATATTATAAAGTATGCCGTGGTCGAAATTTAAGTTTAGAAAAAAACAAATGATCACGAGGTCAGAATACTTACACTTCATGAAGATGGTGGTGTTGGCATAAAGTGTTTTTCGAAACACAACATCCCGTGACTGTAAAAAACAAGAGACGAAACACACAATTAGGCTTCAGTAGTGTGCGATCACCTCACGCTAGGAATCATTATGTTGTCGTTACCAATCAAACTTTCTTTACTTGTAAATGAATAAAATAAGAAAACGATGCATCGGTCAAAAAAAGCCTAGGAGGTAATTGCATGTTGTGTGTGTGTTTGCATCACTGTTTATGTGTTGCTGCCTTTTTGGACCAGGACACTCATATAAGACAGCTTTATAATCTCATTGACACTTTCCTGGGTAAATAGAAGTTGTCGTTTTTTTTAAAAAGAAAAAGGAAACAGGATGAGATGAAGGACGGCTCTTGCAATATCTATTTCTTAGAAATCACATACAGTTATTACTGCGTTAAGTATTTTAATACTCGTGTGATTGTGTCCACTTTTTTGTTACATGTATTCCAACATAAGGTACGGTAACAATATAATACTAAGTACCAATCCACCACAAAAATGTTGGTCATATCACATAATACAGTAATTGTTCTGTACAATTTAAATTTGAATGTGTATTAATAACAGTACACTAGTAAACAATGCTTACTGTAACTACAGTGTTTTACCAGTAGCCATTTCTGTCACGCACTGAAGTTTATCTTCACCACAACATAATGATCTTATCTGTAATTATGTCCATTAATTAAATTTTTGTAGATACATTCCACCATCTTCTTTAAATTACGTTTTAATACCTTCATGTCCTAACAAATAGCTACATTCCTCTAGTAACACCTTAAGCTAGCAATACTGCATCCTCAATGTATTATAAAAAGCATTGTTGAGACATAGAAAATAACAATAGAGAATAATTAAAGGGCGATTATAAGCTACCAAATTCCAATAAAACGCTCATGTTGACACACACCAGTGTGTCTAAAAGACCAAACGTATGGCATAATGTGGAGCTGCTACGGCTAGTTAGCTACACATGCTAACAGCTGCAACAACACAAGCTGTGTCATAACCGTAAAAATCCGCGTTGACAGTAAAACACTCACCGAGTTGATGTCCACCCTCCATACTGAGATCTCTGCCGCTGTCCCCAAACGACAAACTAATGCAAGAAGCATCAAACATGACCACTGAGACGAGACACCTGGCATCTTCATCTGACCATTTACTACTGTCACTCGTATCCGCCTCTACGTCCGGGGTGAAGGATGTTCAATCCCACTACGCTGAGGGCATATCCCGATCTAGTCTACCTCTGAATGGCTGATGGTTGTTTACTTCATTGGGTGGTCTATTTAGGTTTAGCAATGAGGGGTGATGAATGGTCCAAATAACGAAAAAAATATTAGATAAACCAATCCGTTGAAGAGTGGGGCGGGTTTTGTGTCTGCGTAGTAGGATATGCAAAGTTCGGTTTTGAATGCTCCCTGTAGTTTTAGGCTATGACCGCTGGAATGTACGGAAGCGCATGACTTGTGTACATTCTAGCCTACGAGGAGGTTTCATAGGCTAGAAGGAGAAAGTCTGGAGAGCAGCATGATAGAGGTGATATGTGCAGGAGATCTGACGGATGGGTTCAAGGTGGAGGTGGGACTGCACCAAGGATCAGTCCTGACCTTCTTCTCTTTTGCCATGGTGATGGACAGGCTGGCCATTTAGGTCACGCCTGAGTCTCCATGGACGATGACCTTTGCAGGTGACATTGTAATCTGTAGTGAGAGCAGAGAGCAGGAGAAAGAAAACATGGAGAGGTGAAGGTATGTTCTGGAGAGAAGTCATAGTCGCAGCAAGAAAAAAATGCAAGCGTGTGAATGAAAGGCAAGCAGGTGGAACGGAGTTTATGTGATTGGGGTCACATAAACTCCGCAGGCGAAGAAGTGAGTGCAGGCAGGGTGGAGTGGGTGGAGAAGAGTGTCAGAAGTTATTTGTCACAGAAGAGAAACAGCAAGGGTGAAGGGAAAGGTTCTTAAGTCAATAATGAGAGCAGCTTTGCTGTATGGTTTAGAGACTGAGGCACTGACCAAAAGACCAGAAGCAGAGCTGGAGGTGGCTGTGTTGAAGGTGTAACGATATTTTGAGGAGTGACGAGGATGGACACGATTAGGAACAAACACATCAGAGGGACAGCATAGGTTAGATTGAGACGGGTTGGACAAATGAAAAAGGAGGGATAGTGGATCTCTTGGTTGAAGGGTGCTGGAGATGGAGCTGCCAGGCAGTTTATCGGTGTACATCGGATCATCTATTATGCTTTTATTAAAAAATATAGATTCTATACTTATCTACGTACTAGTTCATTTGTATTGTTTTGAAATTACTTTTATGTTTTCAAAGAACATTTCTATTAATGCATCTATAATAACTGAATTCAATGGCATTTTTCTGGACTTTTATTAAGCGTCATATGATGGAATATTAATTTGAGATATTATTGCACACAGCATACTTCTATTACTGCCATTCACAGTCAAATAATGTGTGTAGCATCAATGGCCATCTAGCAGAACAAAAGAAGAGAAAATTAAACTAACAAAAATTGCCTTACACCAAGATATTTCTTTGCGGTTGGTTTCCTGCAAATGTTTTGTTTTGTTTTCATATGTGTTTTATACCTGATGTCTTGGTTTGGTCTGTCATGAGTGATATTCACTGATGAATGCACCGATGGGTTTTGTTTTTTAGTCATTTAAATAGATATGCAGCTGCAGTACAGATACCTGAAAAGTCTTTGCATATTATATAAAGATGTATGTATATTCGTTATTTCCCAACATTGGCGTGTTGACAGTGGAAAGCAGGTGAAACATAATAAAATAAGTGAGATTTTGGATCATATAAAAACAATCAATGTATATTTCAGTGACCATATAAATCATTTGAAATAATCATTTGAAGATGTAAATAATTTGAAGTATATTATTGCATGCACTGTCCAATGTATAGCCTATAGAATGATTTGTTAATTTATCACTTCCTGTTAGTATAAAACCGGAAGGGAATGCTCTATATATTTTGCACATTTATATAGATAGCAGCGTTTTGGAAAATAATTACCATAAAAATGGTAGAATAATCCTTACTATGGTGGACGAGAGCGGTGATGGTGTGAATTTATGTTTACTAAATGCCGTCGTCCAGATATGAGCGCTTTCAGCTTCCGTAGGCAACAGATTGGTATACTTTATTTTGAAATCTCAGACAGGAAGTGTAGTCGGTGGTTGTCTCGTATTTACAGTGGTGTTCTATCTGCTGCAGGTCTTCACTCAAAAGGAAGAAACCAGAGCTTTAAGGCTTTAACATCATGTAATGTCCGTTATTGTTCACGTCAGAGGACAATAGTCGACAGTTCGCTGCTGACGTTTCCGGTCCGTATCTCTGCTTAACATGGCGGAAGCCAGCCAACCCGTAGTCAGGTATAAACTGCACATAAACTACACATAAACTTCGTATAAACTACATGAACTACTATATATACTACATATATATATATATATATAAACTGAACGCTGTTTTCCGTTCTTATTCTGAAATTCTTCCCACAGCGAGGCTGCAGAGTAAAGATTTACTCAATTTAAGGGAATCACAGTAGCTGTGGAATTAAGTCACGTGTGTTAGATATAGATATATAGATATAGATGAGAAACAAGCAGATTGTCAGGCAGACAGACACATAGAAAAAAAATGGACAGATAAAAATAGAAACAACAAGATATACAGATAGAATCAAAGGCAGAATTAGATTTTTTTTTTAAAAAGAAGAGCGACATAGACGGAGAGAAACAGGCAGAATTCGGTCAGACAGACAGAAACAGACAGACAGATATAACAGAATCAGAAACAGACTAGATAGAGCAACAGCCAGACAGAATCATCTCCACAGGATCTCCATCCGAGATATTAAAGTGTTACAGCATCGCAACAAAGTGAGAGTTGAAACAAATATTTTAAAAAACGCAATCAGTAAGAATAGATCAACAATGTAAAGATAACATTTTTAAAAATTTTTGAAGAAATCCAACCTCCGATTGTGCAGATATGAACTGTAACAGAAACACAGATTGTATGCAGTCTGTATGATGGGATGGATGGGGATAAAGAGAGACAGACTGAAAGCTGTTAAAATGTCAGGATAATGGACCATAAAACACTTTAACTTATAATTCATTATAAATCAAATGCATCATTTTTTATAGTTGTTGGTATAGTCCAACGTAATTCAATTCATATATCACAATGAATTCTTTATGTGACATTGTTCATGAATCATTTATTCATTATTTATTATTTCTCCTCTTCTTAATCCTTAGCGATGCCGGAAAGTTCAAGAAAAGCGAGGATGTTGCTTTCTACAGGTGTGGTCGGTGTTTGATTTCACCACATTTTCCTGTGTTTCATCGGCTTTGAGCTGAAGATCCAAGTCTTTACCTCGCCGTTTAAGGACGTCACTAATTGTTTTGACATGTTGATGTTTAATGTCTCTTTTTGAGGCGACAGATTCAGGGCCCAAACCTGCAGCACCGAGCCCTTTTGGACACCATGGTGCTCACAGAGAAGGGGGCACGTTTGGAGCTGTTGGAGCCCGACACTCAGGTCGGTCTGAATACCAGTGTTACTCTAGAATTAAAGCATGGACGAATTGTTTCTTTGTTCACTTTGATTATTTCGTCTGCGTTAATGAATCCTGTGTGGGGCCAAATATAATTACATACACATCCCACTTTTGTTTTGTAGCATTTCCTTTTGATGAGTTTCAGTGAATATGGATAAATCTTAAATAAATAAATAATATAAATAAATCTAAATGAACAAAATTCGGCACAGAAAGGATAACTACTCAACAACATTACTTTTGGATGGCAAAAGCTACAAGGATAAACTGTTCCAAAAATGTGTCCCTTGCTTCTCAACCCTTGCCAGCAAAACAATGTTGCAGCAAACCTTTAAACAGATGAAGAAGATAGGGACGTTTGAAAAACACATAAAAAAGGACAACAGAAAACAAATATAATAGACTCACTGCTGTTTGTGTTGCATAATCTCTTCAGAGTCCTCACATATGGATTTGAAAAGACTTGATTTATGACTAATTTCATCAGAAATCTTCGCTGAAGCCGAATCAGGTTCGCAGGTGGATTTGAAACCAGAACTTTCTCGCTGACCAGCATGCCACAGTGCTGCCCAAAGAGAGAGACTGAGCGGAGATGTTGTTAGTGTGTGTGAATGTTGATAGTAGCAAACACAGAAATACATTTACTGAGCATGGAATAGATGCTTGTTTGCTTTGGTAAAGATGACCTTCAAAATATAACTCATGTTCTTGCATAACAATGTGTCTTCTGCGGTGGTTTGTTAAACTATTTTAACTCTTTTCACAGATGTCACTGCTTCTCTCTGTATCAGCGTTCAAAAATGACACCGTAAGGATATTAATCGACGACCTTCAGCCTGTCAAAGCTCGCTATCGTGTCAAAGACGTGATTCCCTCGGAGCCACAGTGTGAACAGTAAGACCTACCTTAGAATCCTTAGTTTCACAAACCATTTTTGGGGCCTCGCTTTAATATTGAAATAGGGGTCCCCCAACCTTTTTGGACTATTTTGGATCATTTATATTGATACTAGTCTTTCAGACCCCAAAAACATATAGTTGCCAATCAAGCATAACTTAACATGATATTATGAGATTATAACCACATCCCCTAAAACTGTGTAGGTCCCCCGGCTGTCTGATGTACCCGTATGTTCCGACAACTTTCCCTAAGAGACAGCATTAAAGGTCCAGTGTGTAAATTTAGTGACATATGGCGGTGAAGTTCCAGATTGCAACTTATTTTACACATCAGCACACCTTTCATTAACCGGGAAGCAACAGTGGCCTTCAGGTGTCAAAAAGGTGTAGCCTGACTCACTTGACAGTAGCCTGTCAAGTGATGAGGTTCTTTTAGATGGATACAATTTTGGAGTGTAGTGGGATCACTTCATAAAAATATAAAATAAAATTAGTTTTTTTATTATTTATTTGAATTATTTATCTATTTATTTTTTTAGTTTCTCCACACTAGCATTAAAAAAAACTTCAGGACAAAATGTTCACTTGCTGCTGGCACTGACAGCCCGCCAACAATTGTAGAAAGAGAATTTAATTCTAACTTAACCTCTCGGTGGTTGTAATGTAATGGCTGTATTTATACCCACAGGAACACCTAGACTTACTCAGACACACACAATCAAAATATGTTGGTAAACACAGAGCATGCAAATTTTCCCAGCATGAAATAAGATTAACTTAAATTCACTTAAATCATCAATTCAGTGGGTGGAGCTTAATCAATGGGCGAGGCAGAATCCATGGGAGGGGCTGAATCAGTGGGAGGAGCTTGTCTTCTTCCTTTTAGATGGTGCTATTGAAGTGCGATTCGTACGTATCTTTATTCAATGAATTATGCTACTTTCAGGATTTCTTTAAATGCCAATTACTCTAAAATGTATTTATTACGTATTTATTACTAGTTTTGCTGAATCCTATCACGGGTTTGTGTCTGTGTTGTAATGCACATTTTTGACATCTTACGTTCGCTCGAACTGGGGTTGACCTTTACCCTGACCTCTCGCAGGTTGAGAGTGGAGAGGCAGTCTCGGGACTGTGTCACCCTTTCTTGGTCCTCAGGACGTCACCAGGTGTGTGTGTGGCGTTCCCCTTTCCGACTGGACATCCTGTGTGAAGACGAGGTGATGGTTACGTTCAACTCAAAGGGCAAACTGTGGTTTGAGACTTTTCAGGATCCACCCAGGTGAGGATATCAGGGAATGGTTGTATATGAGAAATAAACCAACGTATAAAAAAGTGAAATATGTCAATTGTTACTCATGTCTTCTTCCTTTTTTGTTTTTCTTTTGTTGCCACTTCTGATGGCAGCCAGGTAAGAGAAAAACCACCAGTACCAGTAATGATACAACCAGTACCAGTAATGATATATCCACTACGTACTGATGCATGTAAATAGAACTTCCACATGAAGCCAGAACTGTTTGGTTCCTTTGTTCCTCTGACAGCTTCATGAGGACAGCAGTTCATTATGGACGGAGACTTTCAGGCAGTTTGTGGACATCAAAGCCAACGGTTTGTTTCTGCTTTTCTTTTCTGTTTCTCTCGTCAGAACTCTACCTGGCACTTAAAGTCGGGTGATTGGAAGAAGAATATGAATATTAAATGATTATTGTGTTTATTAGAATGTAATACTACTACTAATAATAATTATAATGATAATAATGATGATGATAAGGATAATGATAATAATTTATAGAATGCTTTTTCAAATTACTCAAAGATGCTTTACAGACGGACAAAGAAAAAAAAGGAAACAACGTGTGAAAACAACCAATATTGAATATTCAAATATAATCAGTTGAAGTAAAGACATTGATCAGAGCTACAGTCCGAGAATGTTCTGTCACCCCAGGTCCGGTGTTTGGTCCTGAGAGGCGTAAAGAGGAGGTTGGCATCAAAGGAGTAGGCAGAGGGGAAGGAGCATGTGGGTGGAGGAGGTCCGTGAGGTAGTGGAGGGCCTGGTTATGGAGGGCATTGTGTGTGAGAAGGAGCTCAAAATAGAAACGTTGTAGGATGGAGAGGTTCTGGAGGACCAGGGTTGATGAGGTGAGTTCTGGCGGCTACTGGGGTTTATTGAGGTTTTTGGAGGTGGCGCCATAGAGGATGCCGTTGGAGAAGTCCAGTCAGGATGGGATGAAGGCATGGATCAGATTTTCGGTGGCAGAGAAGGAGAGTGTTGGGCCGATCTGGTGAATCGATGTGGTTTTTGAACGAGAGGTTTTTGTTGGAAAGTAAAAGACAGGCCTGTCAAAATATTTACATTATTTAGATTTTATTACTAGTAGAAAAAATAGCACAAAAAATGAATTTAATGCTAATTAATTTAGCTCTATGACCAACACATTGCTTCCACGGTGGCTTAAATATATTAGACGCTCATGACAGTTGATACGTGACAACATCCCCGTCTCTCACTGATTTTCTCTCTTCTCTCTCTCTCTCTTTCTATCTTTGCCCGCTCTAGAAAACAATTTTCCTCCTGCATCCGTCTGTAGCCATAACAGTTTCACTGTCGTGTGAGGTCGCTGATCGCCATTACTCAGCGTTGCATCATTCTTCCTATAACTAATTTATCTTAAGTGAATGCATTATCTGGACACCAGTGATCAATAAACACAGAGACGTATGAAGAATTTGTCTTCGTTCTCTCAGGTCCCAGCAGCATCGGGTCGGACCTGTGTCTTCACGGCTTCAGTCATGTGTACGGTCTACCGGAGCACGCTGACGGCCTTCAGCTCAGAGACACCAGGTCCGTGAAACGAAAGCGGCGCAAAACATGAAGTTCGTGCGTTGAACATATTTATTAGCACTTCTCTCAGGTGTCATTCATTTTTATTTCACAGAGATGGTGGACCTTATCGACTCTATAACTTGGACGTTTTTGCCTACGAGTTGCACAGCCGCCTCGGCCTGTACGGTTCTGTGCCGCTGTTGGTGGCCCACAAGCCAGACCGGACTTTGGGTGTTTTTTGGCTGAATGCATCCGAAACATTTGTGGACATTCGTTACAGCCCATCTGAGAATAAGGTAATGTCAAAGTAGGACATTAAAAGAGCAAAGATACCTGATGACAACTGCCGACTTACATTTTCCTGAGGACTGAGTTAGACGTTCAGACCTGCAGACACTTTTTACGTCCACCAGGGGAGTTAGGTTTTCTCTCCTGTGCGTTTCTTTGTTTGTATTTATGTTTGTGAGCAGGATTACAGAAAAACTACAAGACAAATTTGCATGGAATTTTACCCAGAGGTAGATTTTGGCACATCCTAGAGGTGGTCACATTTTGGGGATGTTACATGTTTTGCAGCATCTAACATGAAATAATATAGAAAATAATGAGCCGTTGGTAGTGGTGATGTCACAATGTGCTGCCTTTGATTCCTTTGATCTTTCTCTCGGGTGGAGCTTGGGGCTCAGTTTCAACAGTTCCTTTTATTCCTTTGATGTTCACTTGGGGGTGGAGCTGGGGGTTCAATGGGCTGAACAGAGTTGCTGAAGTTGAAGGCGCAGGAGATTACAAGCTACAGAGTATTTTAGAGTTTGTTAATAATAATAATAATACATTTCATTTATAACGCACTTTACATTTGGATCAAATCTCAAAGTGCTAATTGTTGGAGTTGTCTGTAGATTTAGAAGCCGGCACCTAGAATGCTTTACTAGTTGTGTGTTAAGTTGCACTTTTCCTGGTTGCAAAACATAATAAGAAGTTAAAGTGATGCTTCTAAAAACCAGCGAGGTAAAACACACATTGATGGCGGCATGATACCTCCCCCAGGATGAGGACACACCCCCAGTGAAGAGGAGGCGGACCCAGCCTCAGACCGACGTCCACTGGCTGTCAGAGAGCGGTGTGATTGACTGCAGGGTTCTGCTCGGGCCCAGTCCACAGCAGCTCTTCTCCCAGTATGCTGAGCTGACAGGTGTGTGTTCATCAGTGAATACATCTTATTTAAAGCCTTTATTTTGTCATATATAAACATACTTACAACATAAGTAAGCGAGCAGATTCGGGTTCAGGGACTTGCTTGGTTTGTTTGCTTGTTTAATTTTGTATTTTCTTTTTACACACTTTTTGCTTTTGTTTAGTTTGCACTGATGAAATATTTTTTGAACATATAATAATTGTAAATAGTTACATAATATATCATATGATATGTAAAAAGGGTCGTCATTTTAAGCTGTAGCTTCAGCCTCCAGGTATTTGTTAAAAAAAAACAAAAAAAACATTTAAGTGCATGAAAAGGGAAAGAAGGAAATATCTCTAAATTTTAAAAAAAAGAAGAAGAAAGAATCTGAGGAACAATTGGGATCTTTTTCTTCATCATTCAATAATTTATTTGTAAGTTTCTCAACGATTAAACCACAAATATTGTTTTGACTAATAAGACACGATTTGTTGATTCAATCCTGCTCGATTCTGACGACATTTATCCTTCAATATGATTCAAACTATACTTATCTCCCTCCCGTCAGGACATCAAGCCCTGCCTCCAGTGTTTGCACTGGGTTACCATCAGTGCCGCTGGAACTACGACGACGAAGCTGACGTGAAGGCTGTCGACGCTGGCTTCGACCGCCACAGTATTCCATATGACGTCATGTGGCTGGATATTGAGCACACAGAGGGAAAGCGATATTTTACCTGGGACTCTGCTCTGTTCCCGGATCCAGCCGGTCTCCAGCGCCACCTAGAGAGGAAGAAGAGAAAGGTCAACTTTCAGATGCATTGAATAATAACTGCCTTCATTTAATCTCACGTGTGGAAAATGTTGTTTATTATTTTTCCTGTTCTTCTTTTAGTTGGTGGTTATTAGTGATCCCCACATCAAAGTGGATCCAGAGTGGTCGCTGTACTGTGAGGCTAGAGACGGTGGACATTTTGTCAAAAACAGAGAGGGGCAGATCTACAGGGGCTCATGCTGGCCTGGTAATGTTTTTCTTTAAAATCTCTGCTAAGTACAGTTCTTTCATTTTACTGTTTTTAACATAGAGGTGGAATCTGATTGGGTGATTCATTGAGAAGAGGATTTATTGTAACGGAGCTCAGGGGGCGGCGATGATGGATGCGTTTTGAAAAATTGAGACGTCTGGCTGAGACTCGGGTTCTAGAGGGCTGGATAGATGAAGTTAGGCGAGGACATGTGTTCCAGGTCAGTGAGAAGATACTTGATGTGATCAGTCAAAAAAAAAAACACAAAACAAACAGTAGTTTTCTCAAGGAGCAAAGAATGACTGATATAACCACCACGTATAAAACTGTGTCATCTGGTGAGGATGACCCGAGAGCTGAGGCAGGTGTGTGTGTGTGTGTGTGTGTGTGTGTGTGCGTGTGTGTGTGCGTGTGTGAGACAGGGACGAGGAAAAACAGAGAAAAACACGATGAGTCGTGAACGAGCTGTGACGAGTTAACCTGAAAATTAAAAATTCAATCATTGAATTTTTGAATATTCACACCAATAGTGATTAAAGTCAAATTAAGTTTTTTCCTCCGCAAAACATTTTTTGGAGCTCCACAACAACAGAAGACGGCTCTTGTTTTAAAATGTAGAAAAACACCCAAATCCCAAATTAAATGACCCCGGTCGATTTGAAATTAATTAATTCATGTATTTTTTTCAAACCGCTTATTGTTTTCAGGGTCGTGGGAGGGGCCTTGAGCCTGTCCTGGCTCACATAATGCGAGACAGAGGGTTCACCCTTGACTATTCACCGGATCATCACAGAACCAACACATTTGGCTTTCATGCTCACATTCACAACTATTCACCAGTTCACCTACGATGCATGTTTTTGGACTGCGGGAGGAAGCATCATTAGTTTGCCTTGAAGTTCCAAAGGAAGTTAGATCATTTAGATACTGACTTTTTATTTTTATTTTTAGGTGAATGTTTCCTTTAAACTTTAAAGGGATGAATGAATGAATTCATTAAATCTTTTTTTTTTCTGGATATTATAGTGGTTAGTAGTAATAAGTTGTGTTTTTGACTTTTTTTGAGTTGGTTTTGTTAAAGGCATCATCTCTGAACATCAGATGAAATGTTTCAGGATGGCTTGAAGTCATTTTTCAACTTGGGAACAGTTCTTGATACCTGATTTAAATTTTAACCTCCCTCGTAGGTGAGAGTTCTTATCTTGACTTCAGCAATCCAGACACCCGAGCGTGGTACTCTAGATGTTTTGGCCTGGATAAGTACAAGGTAAGTGTTAAAAAATCAATGACATATGGAAGTAAACATCTACATATTATTATATAAATTGTTATGGCATACCGTAGCTCTGGATTACGACATATATTGGACCTCAGCTCACCCCTCCCTATCCAAGAATCTATGGTAAATCTCCAACGATGATAATAATAAATATTATTATTTGTTCCACATTGTACGGAATGGCGGCCTTTGTGGAATAGGACCCGCCCCTCTGGAGATATTAAGGGCTTTTTCTAAGCTAATATTAAAAACTCTAGTATTATTTTGAGCTGAAAACATAGTTATAAGTAATATATTCCTTTTACTCAAAGAGCATCCCCTAAATTTTACAGATTGCTATTAATTTTACAGAGGATTTCTTTTTTGTCAATCAAGTCAAAGGCGTGAATATAAATATTTAAATTCTATGTAGATAAGTATGATTCAGATATAGTGATATGTGTATTGTATAAGAAATAAGGGAGAATGATTGCAGATGAAGTCTTTGCAGGAACTTTAGAATTAGTTTTCTTCTAGTTTTGCTCTTAAATTCCAAATACGAATCTATATTTCGAGTAAATAAAAAAACACTTTAGCGTGTTTGTTAGTTCTTCCGCGGAAAGTGTCGCTTTTTGTTTCCTCTATTTCTGTATGTACCTCATATAGTGTTCGATCATCTAACAAAATTGAATATAACACACAGGATACATAAAAAGCCACTTATAAATGAGTACATAATTCCAAATCTCTCTGATCTTTGACAGAAATAACACTCAAATTTGGGTCTTTTTTTTTTTTTGTGGCTTTGATTTAAATCCTCTTACTAAGTTTGTTCTCGGTCAGCGAGTCATTCCACGGCCGCGCACTCACAGTCAGCGGTTCTGCTGTTGTTGAGGAGGTCTGTGTCTGATGCAGGGATCAACGCCATCGCTGTTCGTTTGGAACGACATGAACGAACCGTCAGTGTTTGACGGCCCAGAGCAGACGATGCCAAAGGACGCGGTGCATTATGGGGGACTGGAACACCGGGAATTACACAACCTGTACGGTTTCTACCAGGTGAGTGGTTGCAATTATTATTTTTTTTTTCATGGATTAAAGTTGATGACCTCCAACTTTAGGTGTAGTGTAGATGAATTAGTGAACGTGTGACATTTTGGTTCCTTCCAGCACGCGGCCACAGTGGGGGGTCTGATAACCCGCTCAGGCGGCTCAGAGAGGCCTTTCGTTCTCTCGCGCTCCTTCTTTGCCGGGTCGCAGAGATTTGGTATGTTTTTTTTAAATGAAAAAAATAATCTCTCGTTCAGTTCTGGATCTTTCTTTTTTTCCCCTCTGGTTTTCTTGATGCAGGAGCGATCTGGACAGGTGACAACGTCGCCAGTTGGGAATATCTGAAGATCTCCATTCCAATGCTGTTGTCTCTCAGCGTGGCAGGGATAGCATTCTGTGGAGGTGAGAACAGCATTGTACACATATTTTATCACGCTGACACAAAATGCACGTGGAAACAGCAAACATCCCAAAGAAGGTGACTTTAACATTTGGGGAATTTCAAACTTTTCTTTCTTTTTGCTTTTTTTTTTTTGTCTTGAAAATTTACTTAAATCTCAGATGAGATTTGGGTTAGTTTCCTGTGGAGATCTAAAATAAAAAACTGCTCAATATTTTATCTTGAAACCACGTACATACACACACACACAATAAATACATATGTAAGTGTATATATAATGTTATAATGTTTTCATTTCCGGAATATGGACACATCAGAAAATTCCCTATTTAGACTTTCTGTAACATTATATTTTATTTACATATATTCAATCAGAATCACAATCATCCTTTATTCCTTGTGTGTGGTGACATAGAAGGAATTTGATTCTGGTTTTTAAATGTTCCCTAGGTGCTTATACAAGAAACAACATAGGGATCAAGCATGTTGGAGTTCAAAGATCTATTTTTGAGGTTGAAAATGTTTCACGCTCAGAATTTCATGACAAATGTACTTACAAACACAATACCGACAGGAAATGACCTCTGTGGGGAAAACGACTACTACGACTGTTCCTTGTACGAATGTCATCTTCTCATGGATATAAAATGGCTACTTTAAATGTTACAGACAGAAATACTCAACTTTATTTGGCAGCTTTTCCAATATACAGTAGAAAATATATTAAATATATTGGATATATTAGCTAAAGCTACAGGTCCTGTTTTAAAGCCCGTCTTCCACAATTTGTACTGCTATGTAGCTGCTTTCCTGCTATGCATTTTCTTAACACTGCTGAGTTGCGGCCTCGTTGCTTTCCTTGTTTCAGCCGATGTCGGTGGGTTTATCCAGGACCCTGAGCCAGAATTGCTGGTCCGCTGGTATCAGGCAGCAGCCCTGCAGCCATTTTTCCGAGGTCACTCCGCAAAGTGCACCAAACGTCGAGAGCCCTGGCTGTTCGGAGAGGAGGTCACCGCTGCGATCCGTGCCGTGATCCAGCAGAGGTGTGTGAAAGCGTCAGACACACCGAACCATGTCACCCATGTCTCCCCCAAAAATGTGCATTTGTACTCAAACAGTCGATGGCCAACTGGTTTATACCTATGTTCTGGACCTGCATGAGAGGAAATGAGTCCATAGTTGCAAGAGGCCACATTAATAGAAAAGGAATTAACTCGAGGAGTCTCAGTTGTCTCTCTTAGATATATTCTTTTTATTACAAACAGATCTGTTATAACAGAGAAGATCCCAGCGCTCAGGTGAAAGTCCAATCCCAGAATCTTCCCATTCTGATCCAGCAGGATCATTATATGCTTACACTGTGAACCAATCTGCCAGGTCAGGCTATCTTGACCGCAGAATAAACTCAAACTGGCACAGGCAGCGGCGTTCCTGACTTATAAACCTCACCTTTAACTCACATTGTTTGTTCAGTCAGTAGACTCCAACTGGCAACTCAGCAACTGGACTTCTATTTTGACAGCTTTGGATTCAACCCACATGGAATCTCCCTCTCAAATGTCTTTTTTCCAGATTCAGTAGTCAAAAAAGGAAAGCAGAAACTATGTATGTAGAGCGTCCTTGGGTTTCATTAAAGGCACTATATAAATCTAAGTTCTTATTATTATGAGAAACCTACAGATATACAAACTGTGTTTAAGATAAAGCAAGAAAGGGTCTCTCACTATTTCCCATCTGGACTGCGGAGAGACGTCTAGATGGGTCGGTGCTCAATAATAGACAAAGGAAACAACATTTTAACACACCGGAAATCAACATCATATTCAGGAAATAAGAGATAATGATAATAATATTATTCCATTTTATTTATAACGCACTTTACATTTGGATCAAATCTCAAACTGCTACGAGGTAAAAGCAGATAAAAACATCAATAAAAAAAATAAATATTTATAATGATTAAAAAATGATGTTAGATGTTGATGGTTGGTGTGTAGTGGTAGTAGTCTGAGGGTTTCACCATCTCTCACAGTTCTCTAATGTTCTTGTCAATCTGTTCGGGTGATCAGCCCGTTGAGCCTGAGGTAGCAGATCGCTACAGAAAGGCTGTTGTCGATTTGTTTTTGCATCGTGTCACATGTCCTCTTGTATGATGTGTCTGCGTTTTTGCTTTCTGCTGTAAATCAAATTTCACTTTATGAAGGTCATTAAAGTCTGAACACAAACAAAATCCATAATTACCTCATTGTCTTATTAAATGTCAACATGCAGGACGGAACACACATTAATAAACTTGTAACATGGGAAATCTTTTTTTTTTACAGATTTGATCAAAGAAAATAGGTTCCGATAGTCATTCAGTCACAATCTCATCTGTGTTCAGGTACTGTTTGCTGCCATACTGGTACACTCTGTTCCACCAGGCTCACACCTCTGGTCTGCCTCCCCTCAGGTAAGTGCTGCTGCCATCTGCTGCTCAGTGGAGAGACAGCAGGCCGCCGTCAGCTGATGCCTCCGCGGCCGCTGTCAGCAGTTGCCTCCGCGGCCGCTCACGCTCAGATACACAAGTAGACAGTCTGACTCAGAGATGTACAAACTATGCAGAAGTGCTTCCTGTATTTGTACCTGCACAGACCTCTGTGGATGGAGTTCCCGAGAGAAGAGACCACCTTCTCTGTGGACAACCAGTACATGATTGGTGAGCATCGTTTTCGCTCCATCTCAGTCTAGTTGAATTATTTTGATTTCTACGTTTAACCGTCTTTGATTCCAAACAGGGGGAGCGCTGCTGGTCCGTCCTGTAACAGAACCGGGTGTTGAAGAAGTTACACTCATACTTCCTGGACCTGGTGAGGTAAATCCAGTGACAGTGACAGGCTCTACTGAATTCATGATACCCATCAGTGTGGGACGTTATATTGAGGCTGGTTTCTGTTGTAGGTGTGGTATGAGGTCCAGTCTACAAAGGTCTATGAAGGAGGCAGGACCCTCACTCTTCCAGTCACCTTGGACACAGTGAGTTTTTTGTCTTCACCACTTGTTCACCCATCTTTGTTTGTTTGACTGAACACGGGCCGTCACAAACATTTGTTGTCGGGTCGGATTTTGGGCTTATATCCAGCCCAAATTCTGTGGGATTCTGGATCACTTTCCTCTTTCTTCTAAATAGATAGACATAAAGACAGGCAGGCGGACAGGTGGGCCCTTTAAAGTCCAACATTAAGAGGACAGAAAGTAGCGATACATAGATAGCTGAAACGAGACACCAGCAACAATCCCAGAACAGAAAAACACAGTCCACCGTTATTGTACATTGTGCTACAGTTGACCTATTAATCTGTCTGTCTGTCTCCATCCTCCCTGAACCTCCTCCTCTTCCTCCTCCTCCCCCTTAATGAGGTGTTGTACAGTCAGATGACCCTGGGTATGGAGGACCTTGGAACATTAGGAAATAGGGCCATTTTAAACACACCCGATACCATGAAAAAGTAATATTTCAGGAATCAAAGTATAAAGTCCCAGACATGGACACAACAAGAAGGAGTGATACACTCCTGCTGCAGTTTGTCTTCACAACAAAAATGTCTCTCGGTAGATTAGCCCAATCAAACTCCACAACAACACAGAACTGTGTTAAAATATTTCCTCCTCTCTACTTTTACCGCATGCAGAGTTTTCTATGTGTGCATGCAACATTGTTGTAAGCGTGCAAAGCTTTTTACTAGCTCCGTCAAAATATTGTCTTCAAACAGTGTATTAACTTTATTTTTTCTCCGCTGAGGGACTAACAGAGGATGATCTAATGATGAACACATGATTCCAAATGTTAGGAGTAGCTTCAAAGTGTTGGTTGGTGTAACTTTACATTATAATGCATGAGGCAGATCTGAGTTAAGCACAGTCGTCATGGTAACATCACCACAGCGTGTCCTGGGATACAACCATTTATAGGATATACTGACTTTTTCCTCCAAAGTAATACATTTTGAATACAGCCTGTAAACATTTAGATTTATGGTATAAAATAAAAAGAAGGTAACATCCATTCATGAAAAGGTCTCTTTTCAGATAATTAAAATAAAATACCAATCCGAAACTAAAAACTGACTCTCCTGTTTTTTTTTGTTTGTTTTTTTTTCCTCCCAGGTTCCTGTGTTCCAGCGTGGCGGCTCGGTGGTCTGCAGGTCAGCAGGAAGTGGCTCCTGTGCGGCTGAATACCAGCGGCTCCCCCTCTCCGTCACTGTGGCCCTCGACTCTCAGGTGACCATCAAGGCATGAACTCGTCTGGAGTCTGAACCGGATGTCACAAAAAACAAACCCGGGCTTCGTTTTGACTTAAAAGAAAAAGAAAAAAGCCACAGCAACAGCAGGAGCACCTGTGCAATCTAACCTATTCCACTAATTCAATGTTTTCTCAGCTTCTATTAACTGAATCCATCCATTAACCCTATCCAGGTTGAGTAGCTTCCAAAAGCTCCGTTTGATGAGGTTTGTAAAACCACGCCGTGCCTCAGGCAGGCGTCATCAGGAGTTATATCGTCTCAGATTTAAACTGGGATTACCAAAGAAAGTCAGTTTCAACAAACTCTGATTGTCTGGATGTAAGGCGGTACAATGGTGAATGAGATGTGACAGAGTTTTTTTGGTATCTGCTTGTGCTGCACATTTAAGGGACATTTAAGGGATGATCATTTTGATGGTGGTAATTATTAATTTACTTTAATTTTCCATGTTCATCAGCGATCGCGAGTCTCATCCTCTGAGGTCTCGCGGCTGCGTGCATGTCGTCCCTTCACAACTTTCGATTCGAGATAAAATGTCAGACCTAGGAGTTTCCGTCAGCGATCGACGCATCAGATTCAACTTCAATCTTCTCCGTAGGCGGCGGCTGATGGCGAGTTGTACCTGGACGACGGCCACTCATTCAGCTACCGTGACGGAAAGGCCTTCTGCCTCCGCAGGATCAGCATGCTGTCAGGCCGTCTGCTCTGTTGGTGAGTCATCACTCACGCCCCCCCCAAAAATACCCTCTCTGAGTTGTTGAGACTGACACGAGGATGAGGACTGAAGTAGAGCAAAAAATGTTTTAAATGCACTCACTCCACACGTGATGATTGAAGATGATGTATCTGTTGTTGCATTTGGCAGTGGTGGCAGTGAAGAAGGAAGGTTTGATTGTGAAACAGTGATACAGTCTGTCAGCATCCTGGGGCTGAAGAACAAACCGTCCAAAGTGGTTGTACATGTCTCAGGTGAGGAGCTCTGCCATTATGTGTAATTATGAGATATTGTATCGTAATATAACGTCACATTGTTCGTCTTTCATCGGTTTCGTGAGAAACACACAGCACTAGCGGGTTGTGTGGCCAAATATAAAGGAATTTATACCTAGATCTTAAAGGAGCTTTAAAATGTTGGATTATCTCTTATAAAAAATGGAATTTAGTATTCATAACTATGTTTTTGTCAGTCTATAATCAGCTGAAAATAACAATGTTGTTTGAAAAAGCTTCTCAAGCTCCTGATATAACTAACCCTTTACCTCAGCAGAAGAACCAATGAGGCAGCTTAGGGGCTTAAATGTCTGTTGGGCGTGAGACAGATGTTTGGCAGTGATCGAGAGGATCCAAGCGTTGCCTCCTCTTGAGCTCCCAGTTGATGATTGCTGTTTTTCTACCTAAGGGTAAAGTTTTTCCCTTTGCTTGCGGGTCTTTCTAAACACCCGTTGGACCCATTGGAGGAGAGAGACTGTGGCGGGAGGCTGCCCAGCTTAAAAAGGGCGGTAGCATACTAATGAGAATGAGGTGGGCCCCCCTTACTTTTGGAGACAACCCGTGGCGTCTGAGCGTACGCTGGTCAGCTCTGGACTTCTAACCTGTGGTAGCTGTCTCTTCTGTTGTTTCTGACACTGTTCAACAACGTATCTGGGTCGACCTCTCCGGGGCGCAAGCCTGGGCGGTGCACATGGAGGTCCTGGGGTACCATGTCCCCAGGATTTCGGGCGCATTGATATGATCAAAAGGAATGCAAGGACATTCATTTGGCATCAGCTTGGCTGCAGGAGTGAATGGTGGCATTCAGCCACTCCTGATTATCTGTCTGGGTTTGTGCCCTTAGCTTTTCCTTCTCCCAAAACACAGAGGGCCTAAAGACCGGCCTTTGGCTGCCTGATGCAGCTCGTCTTCCCTCCAGTGCCGTGTAGACACCAACCCCACAATTAATATTTATTATCTTGCATGTGAAGTTTGACCTATAGCGTTACAGAGATCATCATCATTTTAACACTTGACGGCCACCGTCCATTCTTGCATATCATGGGGCGAGCGGAGGGGGAAGTAAGGGTTGCAATCTAGAACTTCGCCACTAGATGGCAGTAAGTGGTAGACACTGCACCCAAAAGTCAAGAGTCATTATTCACTCCACTCCCATGCCCATAGAAAGTCCAGTGAAATTCCTTTGTCCGTTAAACATTCTTTATGGGCAGTAGTCTCGTCAAAAACTGACCTTTTTTATTAGGTTTTCGTGATCTTTGCATGTTTGTGAGATTAGCTTCCCGATAATCTGACTTTCTCCCTCTGTCAAAAACATGCAGTTTATAGTTCTGTTGAGGAATTAAAAGAAAACTAATGAATCAATTACAGTTGAATGAGTGATTCTAAATCTCCCGTATGTGTAAATGTGTGTATGAGTAGTTGTTTCTCTCGCTGTATGTTTTCCATGTGATGAACAGGTGACCCGTCTCGGGTTGTCCTAACAGGGGGAAACGCGCAGACTGTTTTTTTCATCTCTTTTTCTGCTGTTCTATAACAATAACAAAAAAAGTTGAATTAGATTAGAACAAGGTAAAAGAAAAGCCAAGAAAATGTGCCATCCGAAAGAAATCTCATATCAGTCGCTTTTGTTTCCACATTATTTTCTCCCTCTTCTTCAAAATTGGTCACAAAGTAGCGTGGAAATGAAGGATTTCTTTCGCTAATCTTAAAGAATAGCCTCTCTTGATTCTCTCACCAGGTGCTGACGACTCTGCTGCTGCATTTCACTACATGGAGAGCTGCTGCAGGCTGACAGTCAACAACCTGAGCCTCAGAGCCGGAGCGGACTGGAACATACAGATACTGTAGGTCACCTTATGTGAGGAGAATGTCCCGTGAATCAGTTTTTCTCCAAACACGTGTAGAAGGAACTATGTGCACCGTGATTTTAATTATTTTACTTGTATTAAACCGTCCTTTTGGAGACGTCTTAAAACGAATTAAGGGGGTTTCTTCCACATTTCCAATAAATCAAAATTTAGTGTTCGACTCATTGTTTGGAGTCCAAAAATAAATTAACCACAAATATTTATTTTAAGGCCCTGCTTACATGACACCTTCTTCTTCTTCTTCTTCTTCTTCGGACTACACTTCTTCACATCCGGACCATCTCTGTACACGACTTACTTTACATTTTAAAGACTGTTTTTGAGCTTGAGGGACTCTACCAGCTGACCTTATGCATGAACCCTGTGAACAACAACATGGCCGCCTTCACAGCATTATGGGCTGTCAGGACTGTCCTCTGCTCGGTGGGAAGGGACGACCTCACCTCATGTTGTTGATGTCAGAAATATTCACACACTTGCTTTCAAAGCAATGTTTTGTGTTCACTGCTTTTTAAATAAAGTTGTGTTGAAAGTCTAATCAAGTCTTCTTCTCCAACTTCCGGATGTTCCTTTTTGGGGTCGCCACAGCGGATCATTTTCCATCGATAGGCCTGAGCCCTGCTGGCTACCTGCGCAAGTGATGGTATCTGTCACCCCGAGCACCAACCGACCCGGTTTGGAAATAAGTTTCATGGCACTTGGCACAGGTTTCACGCCGGATACCTTTCCTGATGCAACCCTCCCCATTTATCTGGGCTTGGGACCGGCACCAGGAGGCCACTTGATTATGACTTTCTGTGGCTGGGTTTCTGTTTCCATGACACCATTTTATCTGAATATAGCAACATTTTTAGTTTGCTTTTTAAAAATATTCTGCATTCTAAACGACAACGTTTCCAAAACGATCCTCGTACAGGCCACAGCGGCTGAGCGCTTCACTTATTGTTTTCTTTGAGACAATTGTACCGTATAATTCCAGGTCTTTCTGAAGCTCTCTACCATTGGTCCTTGGCTCTCGGACAACTCTTCTGATAATTATTTTCAGTCCTGTATATATTTATATATTTAGACATTCTATAGATAAAGATATAGATATATATAGACATTCTATATAGATATCTCTATAGAGATTCTATAAACATACATATAGAATGTATATATCTATAGATATATACATTCTATATGTATGTTTATAGAATCTCTCTCTCTATAGATATATATCTAGATATATCTAGATATGTATATATAGATATCTATTTATATATAGAGATATATATATTTATAGATCTCTCTCTCTCTCTCTCTCTCTCTCTCTCTCTCTATATATATATATATATCTATATATATATATATATATATATATATATATATATATATATATATATATATATATATATAAAATAATCAGGATGAAAGTTGTAAAGTAGAATAAGTACTGAAGATTACCAGTAGAATTTTGTAAATAAAATAAGTATAATAAATACTACGACCATGAAAGCCAGATTAAATAGATGAGTTTTTAGTTTATGTTTAAGAAATATCAGTGTTTTTTTCGCTCCTCTTATGTTTGGCTTACGTTTGAGGCTCGGGGCTGAGCAGAAGGAGATTTGTCTAGATCCAAACAGCAGGTGTCAGAGTCAATTTACTCTTATTCTTCATTAGGGGATAGTTTGAGACCTAAATGCATGAATAAACGGGGCATTTACAAAGAATTTAGAGGTTAGATGAAAGAAATATCCTACAAATTCTCACAATCTGGATTTTTCTGCCACTATTCTTTTTGTATTCCGTTTTCTTTTTCTTCACTGAAAAGCCTGTGTACAAATGATCACCAGTGTGATACTCACTCTTTGTGTGGTTTAGTAGAAAGTCTGGCTATATCTAACTTCCTTGGTAGTATATTCCTCTGTCCCGGCCTCAGACGCAAACTCAAACTTCAGAGAAAGACCTCAAATCCAGGTAATACAGAAAGAAGTCCAGAAGGATTGACTTGATGAAGATAAAACTCTAAGTAGGTCCAATTCACGGAAAATGATTTAACAACCAAAAAGCCAAGAAGCATGCTAGAATACGTGAGACACATTTAGTGGTGGAAAGTAACTAAATAGATTTGCACAAGTACTGTAATTAAGTTTTTAAGGTTCTTAAAATTGACTCAGCTTTTTCCATTTTATACTACTTTTAACTTCTGTTCCACTCCTCGTTAGTGGGACTTATTTTACTTTCTGCCTCATTACATTCGTCCGATAGTCTAGAGAGTCTATTTTAGTCTAGAGTTCCTTTTTCCAGCAAAACTTTTCACATGAAATATCGATCTCTGACTCAACTCTGTCTTAAACGACCGAGAAAATTCCTATATTAATAAAAATTATGAATATCACAATTTTTTTGTTTTCCCTCTTGCTCGGAAGGTCGGTGGTTCCAGCCCAGCAAGTCTACACGACGTAGAGTCTTTGAGCAAGACCCCGAAGCCCAGTCTCGCATCAACACAGGCATAGGAGATTAAAGTGTAAAAATGAGGAACAGGTTTTTAAAATAAAACAGGAAACAACATAAAACCCAGAACACAAAATAAAATAAAAGGATCAACTAAGACCACATTCATGACAAAACCATTCAGATCCTTTAGTTAAATAAAAGCACTAAAATAAACCACTGTGATTAAAAACAAGCATTTATAACAATCTTCAAGCAAAAGTATTACCAGATTAAAAGTACTTATTTGGAATTCGAATGTTCTCTGTCTTTAATTTTCGACAATTATTTATGATGTTTTGGATTCATAATTCTGCTGTTTTTAGTTTAACTACCTAAAGCTGCTGAGTAGTTTGATATGACATCATAGTCTGTTTACAGCATCTCTGTCCTAAAAAGACAAGCATTGGTACGATCCACCTGTGTTCAGATTTACAAGGAAGCATTTCGCACTTCACCTTTAAAAAAAATAAAAAGGCTTTACTTTAACATGTAACATTCAACACAAACACATTTGGAGATATATAGACTGTTGTCAACTGTAATTCTACTTGTTGTTGCGTTTCCCTTCATACATCCTGTCTTTGTTCAGTTTTCTTTCCATACTGGATTTTTGAAGGTCACACCTGTTCCGGGTTCTAACCTGTTCCCCGGTTCACCTTGTAACCCTTTGTATTTAAGTCATTGTCAGTCCTCTGACAAAGTGAACCTTTGTCTGTCACGCTTTGTTTCGTCTTTGTTTTCCCTGTGATCCTCGGGTTTTTGTGTAATCTCCATTTTCCACTTTTTCCCCTTTCGTTTTTGAATAACCCCTCTGCCTTCTTTTTTTTTGTGTTGCTATTTTTGACATATTGGATTTTTCACACGACATGGACACTGTCTGCCTGTGGTTTTGCATTTTGACATTATTTATCTCCAAACTACACTTTTCCTCCCGTGCTATCACATTAATTGCCACATCAAACATACAGTACGTATCATATAAAGTAAGTAGTAGTAAATATTTACTGGAGATAAGACCTTATGGGAATGGATTCTGTCTGTTTCTGTCTCATAGTAAAACATATATAATTTGATGAAATGCTCCCCACATAACAACCAAGTACTGGATTACTGCATGTACTATTTAGAGATTTGACTTGTTTTATTATTTTCACTTTCCATGGTTACAAATATATCTATTATTATCTATTATCTATTATTATAATTGTCTCAGTTGAGATGTTTTTGGGCACAGCTCAAAATATGTTATATTTTGAATATATTTTCACACAGTTTCATGCGGATGTCTCCCCTGTAAGGATGCCCTGTTGTATTTTAAGGATATTGAACAGTATTCATATATTTAAGTTCTTGTTTTATACTCAATACTACAGATATACCAGTGATAGCGTATATACCTTTTCTCCGTCTGTCGTTCTTCAGTGAAACACACCTCTAGCCCCCTGAGGAAACCTCCTGATCCAAACCAGCTGGTTTAAAGAAAGGTGTAGGACCTCCAGAAGTTTTAGAACCTGTAGGCTGGACTAGTGCAGCTCCTTTTATGTGTTTGAATGATCAGTCACTTATATTCAGGTTGCAGTTGGTCCAAAACGCTTCTGGTCTCCTTACAAGCGTGACGCTGAGCCCCAACTGTTCTCTCAGACATGATGCATCCCTGTATTCCACTTCTTCAGCTGAGGTCACTGGACCAGCGGCTTCAAGTTGGGCCTAGATCCAGACTGGTACCTAGATCTGACCGGGCCCCTCTCAGTGAGCAGCACCTTAACTTTACAATGAACTCCCCTTCCACATCTTTTCTCACTAGCTTTTCTGGAATAAGCCCTTCCGGCATTTAGACGCTTCAGAAAATTTGCCGCCCTCCTCTTTAACTGAATCTGTTTTTAAGACCTCATTTGTATCTTAATGTTTTCTTCATCAGATTTTATGCCCTTCAAAACTATTTGCGGTTTTATTTGATACATTTAATGTGTCCCAATTTGGTCAACTCTGTGATATATTTTAAATGTACTATAAAAATAATTGGCACGACTCTTAACTTTTTTCATATCCACCTTTCCCTCCTCATGCTCTGATGAAGACGAGACAGCAGAAACGTTAGCAGGAGTTTGAATAATAGGCTAACGTATTGGTGAAATTGAGATCTAACCTACTTGCATGGGTTTGTTTTTTTTCTTTTGTTTTTTAAGTATTTTAATGATAAGAGTAGCACCTAAAACCAAGACAAGTTAGGATTAATACCAGACCATCCTGAAATTCCAGCTGCTGCCTCATAATCAAGTCAAAGTTTTAGAAACCCCTCACGATATGGAGCTTTTAAAAAGGTGTCGCCCTGATGCTGAGGGTATTATGAGGATGCGATAACGTTTTTTCACGTAGATCTCAGGCTACCCTCTCGTCATCTGATGTTTGAGAATCACTCCTGCAACAAGATCATGTCCAGTACATTATCTTCTCAATATCTATGACTCAAGAAGAAGAGAAAAAACAGAAAATACAAAACAAGAGACTTTTCAAGATGCTTTTCAAATAGCGATAGGACTGATGGGTGCAAATATTGTGTATTGTATTTTACCAAACGGATACTATAAACTTCTGAGCCATCATGTCAGACTGATTCTCTGTTGGTGGCTGTTCCGACACTCACACAGATTTCTGGTTGTTGATTGCTGATAGATATAGTGCTGTGATCAAAACTGTTCCTTTCTGAGCAGAGAGAAAAATGGATGATACTCCTCCTGATTGCATTAGTCTGCTCCAGTTATGCTGAGACTGCTCAATGCTGAGCTCCATTGAGAAGAGGTTTAAAGGGCTTGAATGCCTTCTGCTGAGGCAGGGCATCCACCGACCACTCTTTACATGCCCTCTGCCTCGGCCCGCTGGCCTTTGTGTCACCCAACAATGATGGCACCCTAGCACCGCAGCCAGGGTCAGGTCATTGTTCTCTTCGGCCAATGAGAGGGCAACAAATTGATGTTTATGTGAAAAGTGAGTTCCTGTGCACATGCGTGTGTGTGTGTGTGTGTAATGCAAAGGTGAATGCATGTGGAGTAAGTGTCTCTTTCAGGCCGAGCCTCTGCTCCGTGACGAAGGAGAGGGGGACGTCACACAAATAAAGAGCCAATCAGACATTAGCTGTTTGGATTTATGCCAGAGTTTTAGGCTCGTAAGACTTTATTATAAGTGGCAAAAGCGAGTTTTGTTTTTTTTAACAAAAGTCAGCGGAGACGAGATGCCCTATACACCGTCTGGCTTTTTCTGTGACCGGCTGATCCGGGAACGAGAGAGGAGAGACGGGGAAGGGTCTCTGAACAAGCCCCTTCGCTTCAACAGCCAGGACTTCAACGCCCTGAGACAGGACTGTCTTCAGAGGAAGCTGTTTGAGGATGACTCCTTCCCGGCCACTGTGGAGTCTTTGGGCTTCAAGGAGCTAGGACACAAGTCCAACAAGGTCAAGAACATTGTCTGGAAGAGGCCCAAGGTAGGAGGGGGGGGTGGGTTGACACATGGTGAGACAGACGAGATTAAATGAAGAGGGGATGATCTCGCATGAAGGAGATTTCATTTTTGATTTGCAGCAACATCAAGTCTGCTTGGATAACTAACCTCTGCTTTGGAATTTTACCTGGAATGGAAGCAAATCTCTCGCCTCCAGTCCAACACAGAGCCGCTGCAGAACCTTGAAGTGTCCTTATTATCATTCCCATTCAATGGGTCCAATATAAAGGATGTTTCATTACTCATATATCTAGAGTTAAAAGTCGTCATAATCATATTTGCTAAATGTATCCCAATCTATGCAACAGCCGCTGCTTTAACCCTCAGATTAACAGATATGGAATTGAATTACTGCTTCGTTTGGCTTTTCAAGTTTTTTTAAATGATTGTTGTTGACAGGAAATCTGTGAGAACCCTCAGTTCATTGTTGGAGGAGCCAGTAGGACAGACATCTGCCAGGGAGATCTAGGTGAATAAATATTTCTACTTTTTATTACCACAAAGTACAATATTGTGAAATTTGTTATCTGATGCATCCTTGAGGAGCAGTGAGCAGCACCTGTGTGGCACACAGGGAGCAAATGGGGGTTCAGGGTCTTCATCAAGGACTCTACATGGAGTCTTCAGGGTCAATCTGGGGATTTGGGCGACCGCTCTACCACAATAATGCCCTCCTAACCCATCACGGTTGGCTGACATATATATTAATACTTAACTATCAACTCACTAAATCTAAGATAAGATAAGATAAACCTTTATTAGTCCCACAATGGGGAAATTGCAGACTCGTAACAACTCGTAATGAGAATAACACATTAATGGAATGACAAGAAAGGGGAATAAATCCACCTTCAAACACGCTCCTGCCACGGGTCTGAAGAACGACAACCGTTTCTGGGTGTTGTTCACACTGAAGCCTAAATACAAAACACCGTTAAAGGGAAATGTGGTTCAACTTTAAATGAGGCTGTTCTCCCTGTACGGAACTACAAAATCAGTGTTTTTTTCATGCAGCTTGGAGGCTACAAGGTAGTTAATACTCCATCGATCCCCCCCAAACATGGCCTCTCTGCCTGCAACAGCCTCTCCATATTGTGCTCAGTCTTTTGGAAGGGAATCCAACCAGCAGCATTTCTCTTTGTTCTTCAGTTTAGACTGTAAATAATGGGAAGCAAAAGGACAAAGGTGCTTGCAACCAACCCCAGGTTGAAAAACTTGCTTTGTTTTCCAGCCCTGTCGCACACACACACACACACACACACACACCTGGACTATTTTAAACAGAAGCATCAGCAATCGGCTGCCCTCTTTTTCCTCCAGCAAACACAATATGTCCAGGAGAGAAGTTCCTGTTGGCCTTAAGATAAGACGAGAAAGAACAAATACGTGAAATCCACACAAAAGTCTTAATTCACCAGAAATCACCAATCATCCATCAGACTGCAGTGAAAAAAGTTCCCATCTCTCCCAACAAGGCCGTAGATGATGTCATCTTGACTCTTTAAAGCCACCGTAGATTCTTGGATAGGGGGGGATGACCTGAGGCGTAATGTAGGTTAAAACCTGGAGCTTTACCACCAGGTGCCAATGATGGTAAAGCCCCGGATGGCACCCTTACATTTTCTGTGTTCAGGTGACTGCTGGCTGCTCGCTGCCATCGCTTGTCTCACCTTGAACGAGAAGCTTCTGTACCGTGTTGTTCCCCCGGAGCAAGGCTTCTCAGAGGGCTATGGAGGCATCTTCCACTTCCAGGTCAGAAACGTCTCATTTCTCCGCGGACTCCAGGGTAACATTCGGTCCTTCCTTCTCAAGTTATCCTTCATAACAGCAATTAGTCAGTCGATTTGTTACTTACGAACAGAGAAGTTTGTAGAAGTTGGAGGAATGTTAATGGCCTCTTATCCTAAACTCTCCAACCCTTCAGTTCTGGCGTTACGGCGACTGGGTCGATGTTGTCATCGATGATCGCATCCCGACCTTCAACAACCAGCTGGTCTTCACTAAGTCCGCAGAGAGGAACGAGTTCTGGAGCGCTCTGCTGGAGAAGGCCTACGCCAAGTGAGTAACTTAACACTTGATTGAAAAAACAGGGCTTGACTGCAGTCAACAGTAGAAAGTACCGGGATATCACTAAAATCTGAATAATCCAAACAGAGATTCCAGTTTAAGCCCAAACAAAATCCTCTAACATTTGTTCATCAGAGATGTATCACCAGATATTAAATGAGATAAAACCGAAAAATTCAGCATTTGGAAAGTAAAATTCCTAATTCATACATTTTTAGATTGATCATTTTGCTTTACCCCGCTAAATTAAACAGTAATAATAATAATGAACTTTATTGGTGTAGCACTTTTAATTACAAAGTGCTTAACGAGACAGAAACAGGCGGACTCAGTGAAGTCAAGCAACTAAAGTCAAATCAAACGTAATTAAAAGACAGCAACAATGACAGCAAATAATCATGAATACTGTTACAAACCAAATGAGACAATCTGGCAGTGTGTTTAGAAAAGAAATGTTTTTTGGAACTGTTTCAAAGGAAGTCACTGATTCCGCGAGCCACAGTTCTTCAAGTAGGGAGTTCCAGAGCTGAAAGACCGGCCACCTTTGGTCCTGAAGCGGGACTCAGGAACAGCCAGCGGAGGTCCGTCTGAAGATCTGGGGCGAGAAGTGCTTTAAAAATAACCAGCAAGATCTTCATATCAACTCTAAAACCAGCTGGTAACCAGTGAAGAGAAGCTAGAATAGGGCTGATGTGGTCTTTTCTTCTTGTGTTTATTAAAACCAGAGCTGTTGCATTTTTGAACAACCTGGAGACGTGAGAGTGATCTTTGGCTTCACTTTGAATGCAATGAATTACAGTAATCCAGACGAGGTGACCTTTAGTCACGAGGTGAAATGAAGGCACGGATGACCTTCTCCAGATCAGAGCGAGAGAGAGGAAGGACTTAATAATAATTATATTAACAACAATTTTTATTACCTAATTTATTGACTCAGGAAACCCGCTAGCATTAAGAATCATTTAGGAATATTTAATCATTGGTAGTTTATGAGTAAAAAAATCTAAGTTGTTGGAAGCACAGTTCCCTCACAGCAAGAAGTTTCTGGGTTCAAATCCACCACAGAACCCGCGGCCTTTCTGTGCTGAGTTTGCATTTTCTCCCCATGTTTGCTTGGGTTCCAGGTCTTCAGGTTTCCTCCCATAGTCCAGAAACACGTCGTATTAATGAGTCTAAATTACCCGTGGATATCAATGTGAGTGTGAATGATCCGACACTCACCTTGACCTTGCTGCGACCTCTGCATGTTACAGGACGCCCCTGGTCCAATATCACCGTAGAATCCACCACTTGTCTGCCATTCTCTGAGGGGAGCATCTCTGTCTTATCCACTGATGACCGTTTTTCCACGGCAGTTCATTTTGTCAAAGTCCAAAGTCACCTTCAGCCTCTGAGCCTAAAGAGCTTCCTGTTGAAGATAGTTTCTGATTCTGTGGTATCGACCAGGAAATTGTCTCACACCAAGGGCCGCAGTTCTTCTTTCTGGTACGGAGTTCTTTTTAGTCCGTTGGTCTGTCCTCTTGTTATCGCCCACAGACTAATGACCAGGCAAAGTGGGCCAATCGGGACCTCGAGGTCAACTGTGCTATGTGACCAATCACAACCCCTCTTCATGATGCACTCATTCGCCACGGATGGAATATGCACACAACTCTCTCGCCAGCTCAGCCATATGTATCTATGTCCCCCGGAAGGTGGCGTAGAAATCCCCTTAGTCCAAGCCAACCTCCAATGTTGGCAGCATTGACCTTCGGAAGACTCGGAAGACTTCGGGTGACTTCCATTACCTGCTGGAGTAGGAGGGGTATGACCTGGAGGAGTGTTTATAGATCCCTCGCACATTCGGCTCATCAGTATAGGCACTGTTCCCCAAAAGTGCACATGGGCCGAGTTAGATAGAAAAGTAGCAAATGTCTGAACAGTGTCTGATGTCTACACGTATTCATTGAAAATGTGAATCTGACTTTCTCTCCAACCAGGCTCCATGGCTCCTACGAGGCCCTGAAGGGTGGAAACACCACCGAGGCCATGGAGGACTTCACGGGTGGCGTCACGGAGTTCTACGAGATGAAGGAAGCTCCTAAAGAGCTCTATAAGATCATGAAGAAAGCTCTGGAGAGAGGCTCCCTCATGGGCTGCTCCATTGATGTGAGTCAGACATTTTTAATACAGAACTGGTTTAGAGGAGGATGGGGACAGTGTGATTCCTGACCTTTGCTACGTTTCTACCAGCAGAACAAACTGACCTCCTCTGTCTGTCTGCAAACATCCTTCCACACATTCTCTAAATGGTGCAAAACTCTTTTTGTGGATCTGTAGTCCCTGGTTCCGGCTCGCTTTGAAACTCGCACCGTGACGGGACTGGTCAAGGGTCACGCCTACTCTGTGACAGCAGTGGAGGAGGTAAAGATGTTCGCAGAGAATAAACCAACATCTGAAATGTAATGGGATTACTCAGAATGAAAACGAAGAAGTCGCTAAAACCAGATCCATCCTGGGTGGTCTGATCACAAATGGACCGGATTAGGCCGGCTGTTCCACTTCACTACAGTACATGTCCTGTTTAGACTCTCTCATTTCCTTCATTTGCAAAAGGACACACAACCGGAAAAATGGGCATACGTTATTTTTGAAACTAACTTTTACGATGTATGAGAAGGTTAATGATGGACATTTCCAAGATGAGCTGTCATTGAAATGTTATCAATATCATGTCAGCAGCATCTGAAAAATTTAAGGCACCCTGAAGAAGCTAGTTTCAGAGAAGTTGGAACCGGGTCATTGTTGGGGTTGGGTCATCGAGTCAGCGGTGGAGGTAGTAACAGGGCTGGAATCGACTTTCTTTGGATTTGTTATCGCTTTAATATCTCCTCAAAAAACAAACTGTGGGTAAATCATTTCTTTGTATATTTAATTTCTTTGGGTCATTTATAAACTTAATATCTTAGACGCTCTAAATGCACCATTACATAATAAATCGTTTGGTCTAATATGTTTTTGAACAGTAAAAAAAATTTGATTTTATAAAATTATTCAATGATAAAATTTTGTATTTCAGGGGAAAATAATCCATTTAAATTAGATTAGCTCACTGTTACTGCCTTCATTACGAAGTTAAATCTCTTCACCTAGTGGTAAAGTATGTTTTAAGAAAACAATTTCACCCTCATTAGACTTTTTTTGTTGTATCAAGTTGGATAATTGTGTTTAGTAGGTCCTCACATGCTTTAATATAACAGAAAAAAGAACCTACTTCCTGAACAGGACTTTCTCAGAAGCCACTGTTAATGCCTTCCCTTAATTAATCTGTCAATCCCCTTTGACCTCTGGTGTACCCCAGAGCTCCATCCTTGTGCCCCTTACTCTTTAGCACATACATGCGGCCCCTGGCTCGTATTACAGACAGGAGGTGTCCAGTTGCAATAAATAATAACGTCTCACATTGTTCTCAACCAAAAAGTTGAGCAGGACATTTAAAAGTTACTTGTGCAACCTTAATAAGTAGCTTGTAGCAATTAGCATCTAACTCCATTAGAAGAAAAATCTAACAGAGATGTCTTTAAATTGAGATCATACTGTGAGGTCCGAGAGCCCCCTTCCCCTCTGACCTGAGGATGACGTTGAGGTTTTAACTTTTTACAAAGAACTGCTCTACACAGTTATAAATGTCATAAAATGAAATCAGCACACCAGCACGCTGTCTAAAATCACACACTGCAGTGGTTTTAAGCTGCGGTTGGGGGCGTATAAAAAGGATCTGTGTTATTTTCATGAACTCTGCTGTAACGATGAGGTCGTACCTCTGAGTTCGGACTTGACTGCCTTCAGACCTCATACCTCATACATTTGACCCCATCACTCAGGAGGGATGTTAATCCCCAGTCTGAGCAGGGAAACTAAGTTATTTCACTAATGCTGCAAACTGCAAATGCTCTTAACGCCGTTTAAATGTGAGACTCTAAACTTGGTATTGTCCTACAGTGCAGACCGTCTCAGCACAAGGACACTAAAGTCCGTCTGGTTCGTCTCAGGAACCCTTGGGGTCAAGTAGAATGGAATGGTCCCTGGAGTGACAAGTGAGGGGTTTTAAAACTATTTTGACTCAATGCTCTATCTTTCATTCATGGTTCTACTTTTTATGGCAGCAAAAGTAGAGTTTGATGATTTTATTTATTTATTTATATTTTTTTTAAATTAAATACAACATGAGGCTCAATTCTTCCGTTTTTAGAGAATCTCCATTTTTCTCCCTCTGACAGCTCCAAGGAGTGGGCCGCGCTCTCTAAGACTGAAAAGGAAAAGCTGCAGCACCAGAGTGCTGAGGATGGAGAGTTCTGGTGAGTTAGATGTTTTTACTTTATTCTTAATTACATTTGTTTATAGATCGTACTCGCACTACTTCACATTTCCCTCCTAATATAATGTTGCAATAATGCAGGGAATATGACAAATCATTAACACTTCACTGCTTCTTGACTGATTAACAATTAAAAACAGAATGAAAAGTGACAAACAATTCACTTATTCAATGAATAAATAGTACACCTAACTTTTTGCAAGGTTAAAGGTGCAGTGCATGAAATTTAGAGTTATCCTTTTTTAAGAAATGGAATATATTATTCATTACGATGTCTTTGTTAGACTACAATCTGCTGAAAATAAGATTTTTTTTTTTATGTTAGCTGAGAAAAGGTCCTCTATATCTGCAGAGAGGGCAGATCATATTACAAGGAGGCTGGTTCACCTCTAATAATCAAATAAGTTGTTGCTAGCTAACTTGGCTGGCTAACAAAGACTTCGCCCCGGCACCAGCGAAGTCCTGTTGGGGGCATTTACTCAACACCAGGTTGTCATAACGGTCTCCAGGTCGGATTGGAAGTAGGTTCCAGGGTGAAGGTTTCTGGCAGTTCCAGCCAAACTTTAAAGATCTCCCAACCCAGACCTCGCCGATTCCCGGGGAAAATAATCGCCACAACCGCTCTCCTCCTCTGCGCAGACTCTCCTCCCGTTGGAAAGGTGGCGATGATGCTTCGGTGAGCTCGGTACCGACCGGCAACAGGCGCCCAGGTGAAGAATATGACAAAGAGGACGTGCGTAGAAGTGACTTTTCGCCCATCTAACCGTCCCAAAATTAAAAAATTTCAGTGTTGCAGTGAATAAATCACTCTCTGATACAGACCGGTACTGTTTTGAAGTCGGCGTATTTAAAATGCGTTTGCGACCCTGGGAATGTGCCGATAAACCTCATACAGAAAGCTTTCCGAGGCAGCGACTGGCTACCGGAAAGGCTTTCCGAAAGGATTTTGACGACCTCCTTGTGAATGAATGAAATCTAATTTGGAAAGTTTCTCAACATTCGGAAAGGGTTGTTTACATGCAGCATTTTTTTTCCCGATTAGACGTCTTTTCCGAATCTAATCAGAATTAGGCTGTCCACGTAAACCCACCTACTGTTGACTCTAGGGTAGGGAGGGGTGAGCTGAAGTGTAACATAGGTTGTAATCTGGAACTTCAACGCTAGATGGCACTAAATTCTACACACTGCACCTTTAACAAAGTGAAAAATGCCTCAGTGAAATCAAAAGTATGAATAATAACAGCACAAACACAACAACAGATGACTTGTGACTTTCTCTAAACTCTCTAAACTCTCAAGAAGCCCTGTGTACCCACTTCTCCTTCCAGGATGTCCTTTGAAGACTTCAAGAAGAACTACACAAAGATCGAGATCTGCAACCTCACCCCCGACGCCCTGGAGGACGATAAGATCCACAAGTGGACGGTTTCTGTGAACGAAGGTCGCTGGGTGAGAGGCTGCTCCGCTGGAGGCTGCAGGAACTACCCAGGTACCTCAATCCACAGATTACCAGAAGAAGAGCGTGATGGATCAGGGGGGTCCCAGTTTGTGGCTTTTTCCTTCTTGTGGATCATTTTCATAATCAGGAACAGGTTTCAAACCAGTTTCAAACCAGTTAGCCTTACACAAACCAGGGACTGGCCTCGTTGATGTTGGTGCGGCCTATCGCCGTCACGACCTTCCAAACAGAATTTGGATCAGTATCAGTTAATAACATGGAGACAGAATTATTAAGGTGATATTTTTCATATTATTACGACATTCAAACTTATCACATTATTACAGTGAACTTTATTATTTAAAAAAAAAGTTTTTATATTGTTTTAATATGAAACCTTTTCGCAGTAGATATGATAACTTCCTGTGTTAAATTTGGTCGCCTGAATCATTTCACTTTGTGACACCAGTTGGTCCCTGGCAGAAGTAGATCCTCCGACGCTCAGTCCTCAGTGATATTGATTAATTTTCTATTCAAACCTTTATTTTACCAGGAACGATCCCTTTCAGATCAGGCATCTATTTTTGCAAAGGTGACCTGACCAAGAAGGCAGCAGCACACGTCATGATTCACACAGAAAAACAATTACGATAAATATGGGCACACGTAGCGATACTGCTTAACGACACGATACTTCACAATGCTCGCTCACGCGGAGCTTGACCCGAGTCCTTCGTCCGCCATCATTGCGTACGACATTAACATCAAGAAGACTAGAGTAGTCAAACATTCACGCAGGGTGCCGCAAAGTGATGCATATAACACTAGCGGGAAAATATTATGTTGCGCTGTGACGTGAAAGCCTGTTGGAATTCTCGTCACAAGTCTGGAGGTCAGCAGGACGTGGATGTGGAGGACGCTTATCTGAGCTGTCTGTCTCTGGATAATGTTGTGATCTCAGACCCGGTGACGTTTGGTTTTCAGACATATTTGTGATGTCACAGCGAATACAAAGCTGCAGTTGTTTTTACTCTGGTCGTGGTTGTCATAGAGTGAAATTATGTTAAACAAACCCCCAAACATTTGTATTGTTCATATTATATTTCAACCTTACTAATCAGTTGCTCATAAATATGAGGTTATCAGTATTCTCGTAATATTATGACTTCATATCTTGTTAGATTTGAACTCTATTCTTCTCATTTATTATGAGCATGTTTCAATTACAACTTTATATCAGTAATTCGAGTTTATTCTCAAAATGTCCAATTCATTTTTCTCAATGAGGCTCTAAGACTCAAGAATCCATGAACATATACTGAAAAACAGTTTTCTGTGTTTACGTAAGATATACTTGTTTTAAGAATGCAGTGCCAGCGTATCATAATTAAAAACTTTTTTTTTTGCCCGAATCTTCTTTAAAATCATTGATGTGCTGTTTTGCATCATTTTATATCATTAGTTACTAAGGAACAAAAAAAAAAATGGGTAAGGGATTGAAGAGGTGTCAAAATTCATCACTTATATATAACAGAATAAAATATTACCCCTGCAGATACTTTCTGGACCAACCCTCAGTACCGCCTGCGTCTGTTGGAGGAGGACGACGATCCTGAGGACAACGACGTGGGGTGCACCTTCGTCGTCGCCCTGATGCAGAAGAACAGGCGGAAAGAGCGCAAGATGGGAGCCAACCTCTTCACCATCGGATTCGCCATTTACGAGGTGCCGTGTCCGTCTTCACCGTCCAGAGATTTTATCACCCAACATGTTGTTCACAGAGGTTTTCCTGTTTGTCAGCGCAGTCGTTAACATGAGGAGATTTTTCAAGATATAACACTCAAGAGATTTAAAAATACATCACAGTTGGTCTTATAACTTTTAATGATCATCTTTATTTAATCAGACAAAAAAAAACAAGGAGACAGACTTAACGACATTCTACATAATCAACGATTACTGAGCAGTAATCCTCCTCCTCATGGACCGGTACAACCTCCGGGTGACAGGTCATCCTGAAGGGTGTCGGTCCAATCTTCGAAGTCGGACTGGAGGATTGCAGGAGGAGGAGGATTACCTGTTGCAGGAGGAAGAGGCACAACGTGCCACACTCGTTCTCTCTCTCCTCGATTACACAACACAGTTTTGGCTGAAACAGATTCTTTTTTCCTTCTCATCGTTATTAATGTTGTAAAACTATCCTCGCACAGAAAAGTCTGCGAAAGCGTCTGATTTTGTTTTGGATAACATAGGATGGGGTGGGATGAGGTGGGGTGGGGTGAGATGAGATGGGGTGGGGTGGGGTGGGGTGAGGTGGGGTGGGGTGGGGTGAGGTGAGGTGGGATGGGGTGAGATGAGGTGAGATGAGATGGGATGGGATGAGATTAAAAATGGTAAGAAAAGGTTAAGTAAGGAAATTTTTGTGCCAGAGATTGCTCTAAAATTACCAGAACAAAAACTACGTAAAATAAAATAGAATATAAATATGTATAAATGTAAAAATGTCAACCACCCACTGGAACACAAGAGTTAGCAGAACTTGATGACCGGGCTCATAAACATCCACACGAAGGCAGAGGAAACAAAGAAGGATCACACGCGTATCATGAAGGCAGTGCATACCTGAGCTGCACCGGTCCCAACTGGACTACGTAGGATTTCCTCCAAACATAATATACCAGATGATTTCGAACCCAGAACACCCTCAGACAGAAACTGGTTCAACCCAAAGAAAGACGTTCAGACACAAACAGATCAACGTGGTTTATGCCGTTCAATGCAGCGAGGAGTCACGGATCTGAAGACAGAACCCGATCATGGCCCAGCATAGGAGAGACAGCTCATCGGGACCAGAACATGGTCAAGAACAGGATAGCCAGCTCATCTCAACAGACTTTTCAAGACAACAACGTCGACATTCTGGACACAGAAGATGGATGGTTTGAGAGAGGAGTGAAGAGAGCCATCTGTGTAAAACTGGTTCTGGACAGGGGTGCGGGTCTGAGCCACCACCTGTCACCCACATACCCACACCTGGACCTGTCACATGATGCTTACGACTCACACGACGCCCCAGCAGACAATCAAGACCCCTCTGTCCCTAACGAGCCTCATTAGTTATGCCCCGCCCACTGGTTATATTACAAATAATATTAAATTTAATGTTGTACATTGATAATTATACTGAATTAATAATATTGTACATAAAAATGAATTCTATTCAATATAAGAAGATGAAGAAAGACAAAGACTTTTGGTGTTGCTCATGATAATGGAGGGATGAACCAGACTAGTAGCTGGCCTCAGAACTTTTCAAAGAACTCATAACGTTTCAGATCCACCACCACAGAAGAAGACTGAGCAGGAGGTGCAGATGATCCGTTTCTCACAGTAATGGTGTAGAAAGATCTACAGTCTGCTGGAGGAGAGTGAATGAACTAAAAACCAGATAGCCCTACATCATTGTTGTTGTCATTGTTGTTGTTGTTGTTCTGTTGCTGTTGTTAGTTTGTTAGTTTGTTCTGTTGTTGTTCAGACGTATGGAATCATCTGAATCTGGAGATTATAACAGAACTACCAGTTTTAGGAGGAGGCGTAACTTTAGTGCTATAAGTCTTAGAAAAGGTTTAGTGATGATGAAGATGGTTGTCGGGGGTCTCTTAGTTAAATATCAGGCTTTAGGCTAAAGAAAATGACTGAACCCAGGAAATAGCCATGTCCCTATCTTCATCTGACAGTGTGACTCCTTTACTATTATCCCTTTGACCTTGAAAGTGAAACAAAGAAGAATTATTTGAATCATTAATCCACGAGGACTAAAACTATTTGGCTTGCAAAAAAATCCAGCCAATAGTTAATGGGATGAAGTTGGAATAATTAGTTTAAGAAACCTTTAATGTTAAGGTTTGTTCAGACCAGAGTTTAGGTCTGAACAAACCTGTTTCAGTTGCATCAATATTAAAACAATAATAAAACAATATTAAATGTTGTCATGTAGCTGACAAGAGTGTTTGCACTCCTGGTATTTTTATTTCTGGAATCTTTATGCAGAAAAAATTAATATTAACAGCCTCAACATGTTTAGAAAAGTTTGCATCTTTAAATAACAGACACTGATGTTGCCTCTCTCTCTCTCTCTCTCTCTCTCTCTCTCTCTCTCTCTCTCTCTCTCATTCCCTCTCTCTCTCTCATTCCCTCTCTCTCTCTTTCCCTCTCTCTCTCTTTCATTCTCTCTCTCAACTCCTCACTCTCTCTACCTACAGGTACCAAAGGAGGTAAGGGTGTTGACGTACAATGGAGCGGCCTTTTGCAAGTTAATTACACTTTTTTATATACATGTGTCTGATTTTTATTCTCATTATAATATTAGTTTAGAACCCAAAATGCATCACTCTAAATACTTTGCTCTCTCTCATGGCGGTGTGTCACTGTGTCTCTATCAAATCCACTGCAAGAAGACCTTTGAGCAAAGACAGTGTTGCTCTTTTTCTGTGATGTTTATTTTATTGAAGTTTGAGCAGAGTTCTAACGGGCTGGTGGCAGAAGTTCGTGGCCATCGTTCAGAAACAAAGATGGCCTTTAAAAACAGAAGCCAAAGTTAGAAAAATAAAGAAGCATGTACAAACATATACATACATTTACATTTCTAAATTTTCTCCGCCTAAGAGAAACAATCCCATAATGCCCTCTGGAATTTTGGAATCACTTTGGTGTCATTATTAGTTTTTGGCGTTGCTAGATTTCTTCAGAATCTAGCAACGTCATTTTTCGTGAATAAAGTTCAATTTCACACTTTGCATTCCAGTGTTGAGTGTGAAATTAACGCTACTCCTCCCATAAAGTGTCACTCGGTGAAACTCACCTCCACCCACTTTCTGGAAACTGTCTGACCCCAAATAAGTTAAATCTCACTGTTGTGGAAAGTTATTTTTGGAAAATGTACAACCAAATCTGAATCCTAATTTTTTATCCCTTATCCATACTGTACCGCCACAATGATTAAGTTCTTGCCGATGACTCCCCCCCCTGCCCTCCCCTCCAGATGCATGGGAACAAGCAGCACATGCAGAAGGACTTCTTCGTCTTCAGCTCCTCCAAAGCTCGCTGCAAGTCCTACATCAACCTGCGCGAGGTGACCCAGCGTTTCCGCCTGAGTCCCGGCGAGTACGTCATCGTCCCCTCCACGTACGAGCCGCACCAGGAGGGAGAGTTCATCTTGCGGGTGTTCTCTGAAAAGAAGAATACCTCAGAGTGAGTGGGTGAGGGTGAGGAGGGTGGCCTGCATGTGGGAGAACTGGAGGAGGAGGGTGGGTGCTTTACTTCCTGCTGGGATGAGATAGATTCAGTAGATGCAGATGTAGATTGTGTGTTTTCTTAGTAGAGCTGGGAATGAAAATACAAGCGGTCAGAGCCATTGGGAGATCATCGGGTTTTCCGAGGAGACTGGTAGGTCATTCTGAGAACTAACCCTCATAAGTAAGAGCCGTGATTATTTGCGATAATAACAGACGCTGAGAGCGATGCTGGTGGCAATTGCTAATTGAATGCCGTTAACCCGAGATAAGAAAAGACGTTTTTTGTGAAATAATGAGGAATGTTATAATTGTGTGAAAGGAAGCGTTCGCCACAGCGGATCGTCTCGTTCCACATATTGATTTGGCATAGGCTTCTTTTTTTTTTTTTTTTTACGTCAGATCCCCTTCACACAACCCTCCCATTTATCTGGGCTCGGAACCGGCACTAGATGTGGCTGGGTAGGCTGGTATCACTAAGGACTTTGCCTAAGATTCCACACTGGATTTCTGCCACGCCCTCTTTTTGACTGAGATTTGAACCCCAGTCTCCTGGACCAAAGTCAGCGGCTTAACCCTCAAACAGCTATTCATTCATCTTGACAGCTGCAGCGACCGATTTGAAATGAAAATGTCAAATCAGGGAGATTCTGTTATTGATCATCACAACAGATTCTACTTCAGTCACGGTCCAACAGGCAGAAACTGCATCTTATCTTTGAGGCAGACATTCAGATCTGACCTCGTCATTTATGGAGAAGACGAGGATGCAACTTTACAGGCGAGTGCAACCTCAGTGAGATCGTCAGGTCGTCTCCATGGTAACTGAATGATGCACAGGGGGTTCAGATTAGGGCGTGTTGATGGAGACTTAGTTAATGAGGTCCAGTCGTATCTTGAGATGATACAATAATTATCTGATGATCTCAAGATAAAAGCATTAAATAAATAATTGCCACCATGAGCTTTCTCAGTTTTCAGATATTTAGCAGGGGGGGGGGGGCTTTGCACAAGGTCCGTAAAACGTATGAAATCTCATGAATTATGATACAGTTAATGCCAACTCTATACCCTAACACTGAAAGTGGGAAAAATGTGAGACTCAAACCCAAGACCATCTGCATGACAGTTGACCTTTGACAGCACAAGTGTCAACACATGCCGGTGATAAAGAAAAACAAAAAAACAATGTGCATTGACCCAAGGGGATGTTCAGCGGTGGATTTGAACACTGAACCTTCTTGCTATGAAGCAGCGTTGCTAACCACCGCGCCACAGTGCCGCCCCTAATGTGGTATTATTAAGTTTAAAACTTCCAATCAGTTCTATTTATCTATTAATATTATTTATCAAAGGCGGTCCAGCCCACTTTAACCTACAGAGAACCCGATGTAACGTCCATTAGAACCCTAACTCTGAGGCCTCGACTTCAACGCGAGCCCCCGCAGGTCCGCCTCCATCAGTACCCAGCTTTACTAACAAAACTTTAACTCCTAAGATTGAAAGTTGTAGCAGGATTGACTTGGTCTAGGGTTGGATGCTGATGAGTGAACGGGGGAAGGATTGTGTTTGTACATGAGGGGTTGGGGTTGGAGGCAGGGGTTGGGGTGGGGGGTGTGGGGGGGTCACAGACCATTAAGAACAAACAATTTTAACGACGATTTGATTTGTAGAACTGGAAGAAATCGGCCCCAGTTCGAAGCTGTTATGGAATCTTTTTTAGGACAAGCCACGTCAGATTTGGGCGTACACCGGTAATCTTTCAAAGTATTCAATACTGCATTGCTCAAGCTTCTACAAACATCCACCCTCTCGCCTCCGCCTACTGCCACGGAGGACCGGACAGCATGCAGAGCCCCCCGCCTCCGCTCTCATGGACCGGGCCTGAACAGGCTGTGGCATGGATGTGCAGAGCAAACGGCTCTCCGCGACTTTTAGTTGTAACATTTTTTATTAGCTTCAGCCTCTTGAGCAGCAGGAGGTTTTGGGTTCTATGGCTTTCTACAACCCAGATTGGCCAAATTCAGAAAAGTCTACAGAAAACCCTGGAAGAGGCAACAGGTGGTACTAAACTTAACACATTTTATTCACAGCTGGATGGAGGAATTGTTTTCCCTTTGTCTTCAGAGTGAGTATGGGAGTGTAAAAGTGATTGATCTGTTTTATATCTGCTGACGATAACATGCCTGGCTGCAGTAAACACATGAGAGCACAAGCTTGTGGTCCAGATGAGATGTTGTTGTCACCATGGTGACTGCTGTTTGTCCGTCTTCACCCAGGGAGATAGAGAACAGGATCGAGGCTGATCATCCGGTGGTAAGTTTGGACTTTTTTGTTTTTGCCTTATTTATGTTGCAGAATACGGATTCATTAAGAACAGTTCTCACAAAAATGAAAATCGGGTCCCTACCCTCTCACCTGCATGCAGATAGAAAGTCTCATGAAGTCTCTTGTTCCTCACAACATTTCTGGAGCTGCGCAGCAAAACATTGTTGCCGTATTGTCCAAAACTTCCGGGGTAATCTCCTTAATACAAACTCCAACGCCTTTTGTGGGACTTTTAATGGTGGTGGTGGTGACCGATGAAAAGGGGTGTGACCTAGAGTGAGATTAGACACACAGTTATTCTCCAACTTCCATTAAATCCTCTCTACTGGAGGATCAATGTGTTTCTGTTTTCTTCATCTCTCACTGCAACCCTTTCACTTTGTATACATTGTGTTTTACTTTAATATTTCATATTTTACTCACTAGGGGGCGCTTTCTCATGAAAAACACAGTTTTTCTAACATTACTTCCTAATCCTCTGTCCGATTTAGTCTAAATTAGGTGCATATGAATGGAATCGAGGAGATCTATAATATTAAAGTAAATATAATAATATGATGTACTTTATTCCAATAGTTCTTATTTTACTCACTAGGTGGAGCCTTTTCTCATGAACACAGTGTTTCCAAGATAGAATTCAAAAACCGTTTCATGGATCTTTGTCAAACTTTTTATTTCATAGATATCAGTGTGAGGAAGAACTGGATTGATTTGAGGAATGATGGGTTGTGTATTTCTGAATAGGGGCCGCTTTCACGCCACAATTTCTCAACCATTGATCCGATATGGCCCAAATTTGGAGCATATGAATGACCTTGAGGAGATCTATCATGTATAATCGTGTTTTACTTTAATAGTTCATATTTTACTCGTTATCTTCTTATCGAAAGAAAAAAACTGTGGACATAACGTAACATTAATTTGAGAAGTTCATTCAGGGGGATTGCTTGCACAAGGCAGGGGATTGGGGACTTTTCGTTGATATACCCTTGCTGTCGGGGACGACAGAAATAGGCCTAGTTTTAGAATCTAGTAGTTCGTGTTTGAGACTGAAGAAAAAATTATCTGTGGATGTTCTTGTTAGGTCTGTGGTCTCTGCTCAGACCTCGCTGGTCTGGGCAGAGACCACCACCTCACTCCCGGGGTTCTGGACTCTCTCCTCTCCTTCCCCAGGAAAGACAGAACGGGCCTCGGGCGCAGTTGTCAACTCTAGTCAATTGTTGGATAGGGAGGGATGAGCTGAGGTGCAATATAAGCTTCAATCTGGGACTTGACCACTAGATGTCACTACATCTTACACACTGCACCTTTAAGGATATTAGGAACATTACTCACTCTTTATGGCAACTATTAGATATGATGGCTGTATTTTCATTTTTGGGCGAACTGTTCCTTTAAGGCTTTCTCAACAATTCTCGGTGACCTTCTTCTTCATCGTTTCGTCCCAAAACAAACGGATCTTTTACACCTAAGAAATTCAAAATCATTGTTGCATTTATTATGTTGATGATCCATCATCATCATCATCACATTTCTAACACAGACTGCAGTCATGTGAAGTTCTGACCGGTTTGATCTCCATGTTTTTTCCTTTCATGTTTTCCCCCTCTCCTCTCTTTCTCTAACCCACCTTGTGGCTCCATGATGCCTCAGCCGGCGCCGGCCTCAGCTGGGGAAGAGAGCGAGGAGGACCAGCAGTTCAGGACAATTTTTCAGGAGATAGCCGGCGATGTGAGTACAAGGAGAATAAGTAAACGTTTTGTTTTGTTCTTAAGACGTATTCCTCCGGTACTTACGTTTAATTTAAATTTGAACCCTTTTCTTCTTCTTCTTCTGCCGTCTGGCTTCTTTCAAAGGACATGGAAATCGCTGCCAACGAACTGAAAAACGTTCTCAACAGAGTGATCACTAAACGTAAATCCAATTTTGTCTGTTTAACTTTGGCGTTGCAGTGTCCAAACTCCTCTTACACCCGCTCCGTATTGGTTTTAAAGATGATGTGCCGCACTTGAAAGCGAGGATACATTTCAGCGAGGCCTTCAGCGTTGAGCAATGAATTCTCGCCTTTATGCCACATCAAAGCCCGCAGAAGTCTGACAGAACAAAAACAAGAGTCACTAACTTTCCTGACAAAAGAAAACATGACTCCAAATGAACCCAAGCAAACCTGATCCTCCTAGCTAACTGCCCCATATTTAAAACAAGCTGTTAACAAATAATACATTTGTTTTTTTTGGCTGATCAGCTGATTATACAATGATTTTGTGGTATTAGGAAGTATTATGTGGTCGCCCTTCATCGTCTAAGCCTCGCTGTCCTCTGTGTCTCCCTCCAGACAAGGACCTGAACACAGAGGGCTTCAGCCTGGAGAGCTGCAGGAGCATGATCGCTCTGATGGACGTATCCTTTGTATCGAGTGCATCGGGCTGGCCTTGTTGTCTGTAGGAGGCACAACCTGCCGAGACCCACGGCGGGGGTCTGTGGTAGAAGCTCACATCTCATCTCGCCACACAGACACCGAAAACTCACCGAAAGAAACAAGTCGTTCACTTCCTCCTTGACCAATATGCTGTCATCATGGAGAAGCCATCAAATCTATGCTAGAAACACAAACCACGTGAGCTGCAGCTATGTGGGAAATGAAATGTCTCTAACACAGCTGGAACGCGTTTTTTAATAATTGGACGTCATTATGTTCTTAACGGCCTCTCTTTAGATGGACGGGACAGGTAGACTCAATCTGGAGGAGTTCAGACATCTATGGAATAAAATCAAGCAGTGGCAGGTAGGAGAGCAGCCAGCTCTCTCTCTCTCTCTCTCTGTCTGTCTCTCCGTCTCTCTCTCTGTCTGTCTGTCTGTCTGTCTGTCTGTCTGTCTGTCTCTCCGTCTCCCTCTCTCTCTGTCTGTCTGTCTGTCTGTCTGTCTCTTCGTCTCTCTCTCTCTGTCTGTCTGTCTGTCTCTCCGTCTCCCTCTGTCTCTCTCTCTCTCCATCATTGAAAAACTGACCAGCAGCAGGTTGCTAAACATCAAATTCATACATCCTGTCTTTAAGGGAATCTTCAAACACTATAACGCCGACCAGTCCGGTATCATCAACAGTTACGAGATGAGGAATGCCGTCAATGATGCAGGTAAGAACTTCTGCTCGTTCGGGTCACTTTATCCACATTGAAGGCATCCAATAAAGATATTAGTTCAGGTTTTGAGATGTACAGCAATCAGCCATAACATTAAAACCACATGCTTAGTATTGTGTAGGTGCCCCTCTTGCTGCCTAAACTAGCTCTGTGATGTCACCGTGTGTTCTGATACCTTTCGGTCAGAACCAGCTGGAAACTCTTTCAGCAATTGTTCATTTTGGTTCACCTCCGCTCCCCGTTTGCGTCGATGAGCTTTAGGTGCAGGTCCACCAGTTGTCCTTCCTTAGACCACTTTGGTAGATATTAACCGCAGTTCTGGAGATACTCTACAGTTAAGGTAGTCCTTACATTTCTGTCCTTGACAGAGTTCCTCAGTTTCTTATGCTTTTTTCATTTTCCCATGTATCAAAACATCAACTTCATGTCAAAAAAGTTCACTTACTTCCTCATATATTCCACCCACACATATGTCTTTGAGATGATCAATGTTATTTTGACTCCATCTATCAGTGGTTATAAAGTTATGGTTGATTGGTGCATATGTCTGAGATTTTATTTGTTTTAGTTCATAGAGATGAGAGAAATCTATAGTCCCCTTCACCATAGTGGGGTGACTGTAACCAACAAACTACCCTTTAAACTCACTATGTAGGTTTTCATATAGGGGATCCTAAAATCATTAAGGGTGGTCTATAAAAGCAGTAATTCATTTGTCTTTGATCTCCAAACCTTTCAAGGCTAATTTGTTTAATATGATATGTTGCGAAATTTTTAAACATTTTGAAATGTGAAATTAAGTCATATTCTCTGGGTTTGGGTGTAAATGTGCTGTTTTTGGGATTATTTCAACTCACCCCTCTAAATGTTCTTGTCACTGTACAGTCATGTGTCTTGTGTCCCACTCAGGCTTCCGTCTCAACAACCAACTGTATGACATCATCACGATGCGCTATGCTAACGAGAACATGAACATCGACTTTGACAGCTTCATCAGCTGTCTGGTTCGACTGGAGGCCATGTTCAGTAAGTCAGTGCCTAACCCGCAGTGTCATTGTCAACGTCAACCCACTCTGTCAAGGTCAACCCGCTCTGTCAAGGTCAACCAGCTTCGTCAAGGTCAACCAACTCTGTCAACGTCAATCAGCTCTGTCAACATCAACCCGCTCTGTCAATGACAACCTGGTCTGTCAATATCAATGCGCCCTGTCTACATCAACCCACACTGTCAAACTAAACCCGCCCTGTGTACGTTAACCCGCATTGTCAAAGTCAACCCAAACTGTCAACTTCAACCCGCCTTGTTAACGTCAACCAACTCTGTCAACGTCATCCCAAACTGTCAACGTCAATCGGCTCTGTCAACATCAACCCGCTCTGTCAGTATCAACCCGCTCTGTCAATGACAACCTGGTCTGTCAATATCAATCCGCGCTGTAAACGTCGACCCGCACTGACAACGTCAACCTGCTCTGTCGCCATCAACCACCTCTGTCAGTGTCAACGTCAACCCGTACTATCAATGCCAACCAAATCTATTAATTTAACCCATCCTGTAAACATTAACCCATCCTGTCAACGTCAACCCGCCTTGTCAACGTCAACTTGCTCTGACAATGTCAAGCCACCCTGTTAATGTCAACCCGCTCTGTCAATGTCAACATGTCACTTTTTTTAGGAACTAGTCACTGTACAGTCATAAGAATGAGTTACTATCTTGCAGGATAAGAATGACTTTGTTTAGGAGCTAGTTACTAAGTCATCGTAATGAGTTGTGTGAGTAATGAAGTAGTTACCAACTTGTGGAATGAGTTTCAATCTTGTGGGAACAAGTTACTATCTTATAGGAACGAGTAACTCTTTTATGGGAATGACTTACTCGCTTGTGGAATAAACTACAATCTTGTGGGAACAAGTTTTTATCCTATAGGAACGAGTAACTCTTTTATGGGAATGATCAACTATCTTGTGGAATGAGTTTCAATCGTGTGGGAACAAGCAAACATCTTGTAGGAGAGAGTTTCTGTCTTGAGGGAAAATCACTTTCTTATAGAAACAACTTACTATCTCATAAGAACGAGTTATAATCTTCTAAGAAGAATTACTCTCTCATTTGGATTAGTTACTATATTGTTGGAATGACTTACTGTGTGCTCGGCATGTGTTACTAACTTGTCGGAAGGAGTAATTATCTTGAGGGATGGAGTTACTATATTGATGGAAGGAGTTACTGTGTTATGGGAATGTGTTACTCTCTTGTTGGAACAAATGTCTCTCTCTTCCGGATGATTACTACCTTGTGGGAATATCTATGTGGTAGGGATGATTTCAAATCTTGTGGGCAGGAGTTAGTAGGAGCCAGTATTTTTTTATATTTCTGATGAATGACTTCCACAGGAGCTGCTGCGAAGTTGTGTGGAATCAGAGATGCATTGTTGTGTTTCTTCCCTCCAGGGGCGTTCCAGGCGTTTGATCCGGATGGAGATGGATCAATCAGACTCAGCGTCCTGGAGGTAAGAGCGATGACATCATCACACTAGACACACAGACAGTTAATAAGATATAACTGAAGAAAGATATAAACGTGGTTATACTGTAGTATATGAATATTGGCCATTATTATATTTTTACCCTCATACTTCATTTGATTAGATAATTAAAAAAAATAGATTTTAGAGGTTTTACAGTTAAATCAAGTGCTGTGAAAAAGTATTTAAGTACAATTACGAACACAATAACAAAGTGATAAAACACAAAATCCAAGCCATCATTGATTAAATAGAATATCTAAAGAACTGCAAAGAAAAGGTATTCGCCCACCCCCAACAACAATTCAGCCAAAACATTATAACCACTGACAGGTGAAGTCAGAATAACATGGATTATCTGTTGTCATATTGGCCGGTGAGTGAATTTTGTCCTGAATATAATGTGGGAAACACGTAACGGTCTGAGGCCTATTTGTGAGTGACAGATGCGTCTTCAAGTTTAAGTTCAGTTGCTTTTGATTAAACCTTTGAGGACCATGATGAGCTGAATGGATGAAATGTAAGCACCAGACTCTGTCCGTCTCTTCTCTCCGTCTGCAGTGGCTCCAGTTGACCATGTACGCCTAGAAAAGGCCCATCTTCTCCCAGGTGAGCTCCACTCCATACGAGGACCTGAGCTGCAAGCCTTTACCTCAACATTCAGTGTGCCCGATCGTCGTTAGCGCTCATCCACCTCACTCACCTCCCTCCCTCGGTTCCTCCTCAAACATGTCCTTCAGTTCTAGCTCACTCTATCTGAGTTTCTTTCTTTTTACTCTTGTCCTTCCATTATCACTGAACTGTCCGTTTTTCCCTGCAGCCGTTCACCTCTGAAAACTTTTAAGTTAAACATTTTTTTCCTCAGGCATCAAACACACACCACCTCTTCATTTTCTGTCAGAATACCTCACTGACCCCCATCCAGGCCCCCCGCGTTCTTCTTCTGTTATCAAACTGAGCGGCGTTCTTCCTGTATTCCTCCCAGTCAACTGGGCTCTCTGGTGGAATAAACTTGTGAATCACTCCCACAGCGATTCTGTTTCTGAGAAAACAACCAACACGTTTACAAGCCTCCTCATCGAACGCCGCTCTGACCCCGCCCTGTTTCAATCACACACTCTTCGTGAATAAAAGTACCCTGATGAAATGTGGGCCTAGAAAATGGGTCATGTGACCTCATCAGTGAACGCTCTCTGCTGGATAGCGCCCCCTTCCCCGCCAACAGGAACCAGCTCTTAATGTGGAGATTTTTAAACATCGACGTTTATGGATTTGAGAGAATAAGAATAATCGGTTTGACTGCAGCTTTTTTGTGGTTTTCTTATTAATGCTTTGGTCAATTGAGTGTACTGCATTTTTAACCATTTGAACCCAATAAATAAATGTGTAGTTGTAGATTTGATGTGAAAATTGTGGCTCATGGTTAATATAAAAACACGGAAAAAATTGTTTTATAGTGTTTCAATATTTTTTATTAATAACAATGTCTCTGATTGCACTTAAAAATATCTCTTCACAACGTTGATTCACAACTGAAAATCTTGGAAGAAACTCAGGAATGCCAGGTGAGAGGTGAACTGCTCGCTTTCTTCCGTCATAAATAACGAGTGGGGTCGGCGGCAGTGAGATCAGACCCCTGGGAGACAGAGGACGCGAGCTGCGGACACACCAAAGTACACGAAGGAGAGCATCGGCTGGGCTTTCATACTGGTAAAAAATGGGTTGAATATTCCTTTTAAAAACCGGTTTAGTAAGAACTTTTCAGGGGATGAGGTATGGCACGGGAGATGAATCTTAATTCTTCTCTTCAAGCGCTTCCATCAAACACCTCCTCCAAACTTCCTTCACCTCCAACCTCCATGAGAAAACTATGCTGGCTGTGGAAAGTTCAACCGTCTGTTTCGATGCCCCGAATATATAAATATGAAAAAGAGAAAAACATCTCCGCGAGGGAAATGGCGTTATAAAAAGCGTTCAACACACTCACTCATTGGATTAAACCTCTCTGTTGAGGACGCAGGAACACACACGCGTCTCATCACTGCAATGAAGTTCTCAAATGGCAACCACTCAACACTGCACCAATGTCCATCAACACTGAGCAACGGGGAAAATAAAACCCTAAGAAAATAAATAAATAAAAAGAAGTTAGCGATAAGTTTTTTTTTTCCTGAAAGTAAAATAAACCCCAAAACAAAAATAACATAAATCAATGAAATTCCTTCCAAACAAATCACGCTGAGGAACCGAGACATGGCGCGGAACCACGGCTTTCTAAAAGGAGAATAAAAAAAAAATTTAAAAATGAAATCTCTCATCATAAAGTGAGAGAATTAAAAAGTAGAAGAAAAGTTGCTCAACACGAAACATCACAACAACGATAAAAAACATCTCTCGGCCCATGCCATATTTTCACCAGCGATTTCAGAACGGCAGATTGTGGGTTCTGTTGCAGTTTTAACAGAAAAGCAGAACAAATCCCTCTCAAGCTGGCAACGCTGACATTCCTTCAAGAACATTGGTTTCTTTGTCGTAGTTTGGTCAGTGAGAAGACGACCGGCTCTGGTCGGCAGGGGGGGGGGGGGGGGGGGAGGGGGGGGGGGGGGGAAGGGGGGGGGGGGGGGGGGGGGGGGGGGGGGGCGAGAAGGCGAGAAAGTCAACACTTTTTAATTGGCAGCCCCCTCCTCCGAATGGGGTCACTTAGGGATTTTTGATGATGAAATATTCTTTGCTTT